>VMBQ01002072.1:33243-101293 GCA_007657795.1 Dreissena rostriformis | reverse complement strand
CGGACGGACGGACGGACAACGCCAAAACAATATCCCTCCGCCTCTGGCGGGGGATAAAAACAAAATTTAACATACCCCATAATATTTCTTGGTTGATCTCTTTTTTCGAGCCATAGGTGTGTACTCTTCGAAAACCATGTAAGCGTGCTGCACATACTCGAGGTAAGTTCCGCGAATGTGGATCTCTATTCCGCCACTTACGATGCCCTTGATAGGTGAGACGCCAGTCACGTTTGGGTTGATGATGTACTCATATAGAAGAGTCGTTGAGACGTTTTGGTTGTCGAACCAGGCCGACACTAGGTACGAGTCATTGGTAACTGACGCCTTAGTTGTGCAGGAGAGAATCAAGTTGGTGCGACTGTAATGAATAACAAGTGGGTTTTAAACAAGGGTGTGCAACACAAAATTAAATACCTTTATGTGTCCAGCTTAAATTATAACTGTTTACAGCACATATATTGACTAATAGGGAAACTTAGGAGGATTATCTTTTTATTATTATTGAAAAACATTTTTATAATTTATCAGCAAAAATTGCAATGGCAAAAAATAAACTTCTCAAAGACTAATGGAAACAAGGCTTGTCACCATAGGATGACATATGCCCCCTTTTTCCACATTTTTTATAAACCTAAACACAAAGTGTTTTACCACATTTTTCTAAACCTAAATGCAAAGTGTGACGGAATTTCAGACGGACAGACAGTGCGAGCAATATATGCCCACCTTCCGGGGCATAAAAATGAAAAGTACAACAACAGCACAACTAACAACAAATGACAATTCCTGACTCACTTTATATTTTCACACTCTATATCTCCAATCCTCACGTGGACGTTGCTGCCGGCGTCCAGGTCAAGGCCAGATAATTGCACCCTGGTACCACCTGCCACTGGCCCCTTTGTAGGCTTGATCTCCCGTATCACAGGGTCCTGAAACCGTGATGCAAGGGTTTACATACATGAGTGAACAAAGAGTCTGAATTATTCAGTTTTTAGAATCAATCAAAAACTTTTCCTATGAACAAAACAAATACACATTCCTTGTAAATTTCTTTAAGTTGTAGTCAATGTTTGCTGTACCACATGTAGGAAATACAAACACATTTTAAGAGTGTGAACCTCAGGCTCAGACTCCATTTTTAATATAAATTTTAAAGTTTTTTTTCTTCATACAAAATATGAGTCTTTCTCTGGAAAAAAAGGGGCTTATTGCAAGTGCGTAAAGTGTCATCACAGATAAGAATGTGCAGTCCGCACAGGCTTATCAAGGACGGCACTTTTCGCTTTTAAGGATTTTTGTTTAAAGGAAGTTTCTTCTAAACGAAAATCCAGTCTAGGTGGAAAGAGTCTTAGCCTGATTAGCCTGTGCGCACTGCACAGGCTAATTTGGGACGACACTTTACGCACATGCATTAAGCCAATATGTGTCGCATTCTGAGAAAACTGTGCATAATGCATGTGCGTAAAGTGTCGTCCCAGATTAGCCTGTGCAGTAAGTACTTTCTGCCTTAACTGGATTTTTGCTTAGAAGAGACATCATTTAAACAAAAAATTCCATCAAAGCGGAAATTGTCGTCCCTGATTAGCCTGTGCGGACTGCACAGGCTAACTGGGATGACAACTTATGCACAAGCATTTTGTCCAGTTTTCTCAGAACACGACACATTAAGCCAATATGTCCCAGAGAAAGTCTCATATGCACACCGGCCCAGATGTTGCACTCACCACATAGCGAAAGTTGTCAGAGGAGTAATCCTCAAACTTTCCGCCTATGACGACCTTCACCTGTCCGCCATAACTGTCCCCCATCCTGCCGGTCCTGCACACGATCCTGTGGGAAAAATACCATACAATGTCACACTGTACACGATGAGGTCACTACACGCATTCTGGTGTAACCATTGTGTTTTGTACATGAATATATAGCCAATAATGCTTAACCCTTTGCATGCTGGGAAATTTGTCGTCTGCTAAAATGTTGCCTGCTGAATTTCTAAAATTAGCATTTTCTTCGATTTTTTTCAAAGAATACTATCAGAATAACAAACTGTTTGGATCCTGGCAAGACACCACGTTCTGTGGCGTCTCATCTGGATCCAAACTGTTTGCAAAGGCCTTCAAAATTCGGTTCCAGCACTGAAAGAGTTAAATAAGGGTACACTAGTTTTATGCCTATCATCCTGTTGCAGAAAAATGTTTGATGTTTCATCGGATATACACAACTAGGTTCGAATTCTTAAAACATAGAAGTGTAAGAAAATTCAGTAATTATGGAGGAAAATCTGGATGCCCAAAACAATAGACTCACCAAAAATATTTATTTTGGCTCAAAATGAGGCAAACTAATGTCTAGAGTGTACAAGAACTAAGAGTAATTATGGTTTACATGTGCGTTATGTGCAAATATAAATGACAATAAGCTATGGATGTAAACTAGTTGCACACTTTATAACACAAGTAAAAACTAAGCAATCCAGGACACAAACAAATCCAAGAGGTACTTACTTGCTAGGTGGCACATACTCCTCCTCGATTGGGTTACATGCCACTCCCGCCACGCTGACCCCTCCAGAGATGTCTCCCTTTGTAATACCGAGGTTTTTACCAAGAATTGTGAGCTTTGTACCACCCATCTTGGGTCCAGTGACTGGGAAGAACTGCAGGGAAAATCACAAGTAGTGGTCAAATCACAATATTTAGAGGTCAAATCGCAAGATTTAAAGGTCAAATCCCAAGATTTTGAGGTCAAATCACAGATTAAGTGGTCAAATCACAAGATTAAGAGGTCAAATCACAAGATTTGGAGGGCAAATCACAGATTTAGAGGTCAAATTACAAGATTTAAAGGTCAAATCATAGGATTCTTCAAAATCTAGAGGTCAAACCACATTAATTCACTAACTTGGGTCAAAACAACAAACGATGTTTAGGAACAAGTAGTAAGAAAAGATCTAGGGTCCCAAAAGTTACAGGGTGCTGCAAAAAAAGGCAGCATGGAAAGCAAGACCCTTTTGGTGCCATTTTTGAATAATACACTAAGATCCATATTAAAGCAAGTCCAATCACAAAATTAAGGTACCGGTTATCAAGTAAAAGTGTAAATCATAAATGTAATGTCATAAACAATTGTAAGTGACCCACAGTTTGAGATTGACAACCAACCTTAGTGATTTCCACGTTGGGACAGGTGCCAGCATGTAACCAGTCTGTAGTGGGGCACTGCGAATTGATGGTGCACGTCTTCGTGTCCTTACACCAGCCACATGAGAAGTTTTCATTCTTAGAGATACAGTCACCACACGTTGACGCCATCTCGTTACATTTGTACACCACCACTGCAAATGAACAGATCTAATGAGCCACGTCATGCAAAAATGGGTCTTATGCAATATGTGGCCCTAGGAACTCCAGACCAGCTAGCGCAGTCTAGTCTGGAGCTACCCTGTCCGCTTATGAGATTTTGAATAGTTTGTGTGACTTCATAGCGGACAGGGTAGCTCCTGCCCATTCCACATGGCTGGTCTGCAAGCTGCATTTGGCATAAGACCCATTTTTGCATGACACGGTTCTACTGTTAGCACTAGTATTGGTGAAATACTGATATAAATACTGACTACACAAAAAGTTTAATCCTCAAAAAAAACAAGGCTTGTCACCTTAGGATGACATATGCCCCCTTTTTCCGCATTTTTCAATACCTGAATGCAAACTTTAAAGTTTAAGTGTGACAGAATTTCAGACGGACAGACGGACGGTGCGATCACTATATGCCCACATTTGGGGGCATAAAAAAAAGCATTGGCATTCATAAATTAATGTTGTCAGGTAACTCTGAAAGAATGCAGTAAGATTTATGACCAGTACCTTTATTTTAGACCATCATATTCTGCTTTTACTATGTTTGTATTGAAGTATCTGAAGTTGAAAACTGTTTTGAATAAGATTACTTAAATTTTTTCACAAAATTGGTTGTAATTTTTTTAGGTATTTCTTATACAAAGGATTTTATTCTGCTTCTTCCNTGTTAGCACTAGTATTGGTGAAATACTGATATAAATACTGACTACACAAAAAGTTTAATCCTGAAAAAAAAAAAAAAAGGCTTGTCACCTTAGGATGACATATGCCCCCCTTTTTCCACATTTTTCAATACCTGAATGCAAACTTTAAAGTTTAAGTGTGACCGAATTTCAGACGGACAGACAGACGGTGCGATCACTATATGCCCACATTCGGGGGCATAAAAAAAAGCATCGACATTCATAAATTAATGTTGTCAGGTAACTCTGAAAGAAGGCAGTAAGATTTATGACCAGTACCTTTATTTCAGACCATCATATTCTGCTTTTACTATGTTTGTATTGAAATATCTGAAGTTGAAAACTGTTTTGAATAAGATTACCTAACTTTTTTCACAAAATTGGTTATAATTTTTTTTAGGTATTTCTTATACAAAGGATTTTCTTCTGCTTCTTCCAATACAGCACTCCTTCTAAATAGAAGATTTTGTGTCAAATAGAAGATTTTGTGCCGAGAAGTTTTTGTGCTTATATTCAAGATATGCGGTAATCAAATTCATGGTTCACCTTACTCACCCTGCACATTGGTTGGGTTATCAATTCATGGTTCACAGTACTCACCCTGCACATTGGTTGGGTTATCAAGAGGCAGTTCCTTCCCACTGCCGTTCATTCTCCAGTTGATGCGTAGCTGCACATTCAGGAACTCTGACTTGTCCGAGTAGATGAACTAAAATGTTTGGAAAAAACAACTTGAGAAACATACAAATTTTAGAACAGACAAGAATATTGTATAATCAAATGCTTACCTCACTTAGGTATTAACCATGGAGTAACATAATGTAGTTGTTTTTGCTGTTTATATGATCATAATTAGACATGTCAAGAATATTTGGATATCTGAATATGTGTATACTGTGTATGAAGTATTTGTATAGTAATATGATATGCTCAAGTGAGCTTAAAGGAAAAGATGAAGAAAATAAGGCCAAAATGGTTATGCAAACAAGGACTTCAATTAATATCCATAATTCATAGATGTGCACAAATTAAGATTTAGAACACTCACCGGGACTTCATCGCATTCAATATGGCCCTCCACAACTCTTGCTCTGACATCGTGCCCCTGACCAAAGCTGAAGAAGCATCGTATATCCTGCATGAAGTCGTACAAGTTGTATCCGAACACCGTCACCTTCTTGGCGGTCCCAGACGGCACGTAGATTTTCCTCCTATCCTCAGGGTCTGGTTTTATAGAGCGCAACAACTCCACCCTTGGGCACTTCTCGGGACCAATCTTGTCCGTAGGCGTCATCCCAATGTTCTGAAATTGAATGTGAAAGGATGTTTGAGGTTCGCAAGTGAGAGAAAACACACAAAATAAGACACGCAGGTTTGCACTGGATTGGATTTTTGGAAACAGTTTAAGATAATAGAATTTCAATATTTTTTTCAGATCAGAAGTTACAAAATGTTATATATTTAATGACAAATGACACATATTATATATTGTAATTTTATATTCTATTAATACCAAATAACATAAATTTACATGCAATTAAAAGGCTATAATATTTGAAAATAAGCCAATTTTTTGGAAATCAATAAGGGGAGACAATTTTTAATAAAAAATGTTATGCGTAAACTTAATAATTCCCCTTTTATAAATATGACAATGTCGACAATGTTTTTTCTTTTTCAGAAAGAAGATCCTGATTGTGTTGCTTTTCTAAAAGCCAGATGATGACAACAACAAAGATATATGCATGGATACACGCTAATAATTGTTGTGTATTTTTTAAGAACAGCAAACACTGGTACACTTGGTGCGTACCGATAAGCCGTGGATGAGGTGGTTGGTTCGACAGTTGAGTGAGGCATCGTGGGTACACTGATGGTTCTCGATACACCAGGTGCATGGGAACTGCGTCATCGAGCACTTTGTGCACCTGCAAACAACAGATTTATAGTCCAAGTCATTAGAATCAGCTGCTTCGGCACAAAATACCTGATTCACACAATTATTGTTTGCTAGAGTGTAAGCCTACTTTTTATTATTAAGTCAACACAAATGCTTCTTTTTAACCATAAAGTCTAAGAAACTGCTTTTATTAAGTCTAAGAAACTGTACAAGACAAACTTGGAAATCTATGTCCCAAAAAAACATGAAGAAAAGCAAATATTTGTTTGTAAACTTTCAGAAAATGTTAGAAAACAAGACAAAATATTATTGAGGGAAAAACACAAAAACAAATTGTTTTCTTGCTTAATCTCAACATCTTCTTTCTAATATTTATGGCATACAATCAGCTAAGAAAATAATTATTTGTGTACCGCATATAAACATAAACTAGATTTAATCACGATCACCTGCCTATTACATTGCCTGGATGCTGATGTGATTCATATTTAATGAACACTGTTTCAGAGATTAAAACATCGCTAGCCTAAGTACTTTATTTTATGACTTAATACACAATTTGATGATTGCTTTACCTAGAAATATAATGGCAAAATGTAATTAAACTGAGAAAAAAAAGTTATTGAGATGTTCACATTCAAGAAATAAGAGAACAAGAGATGTGTTTGTCAGAAACACAATGCCCCCTAATGCGCCGCTTTGATTTATTTTTTTTGACCTTTGACCTTGAAGGATGACCTTGACCGTTCACCACTCAAAATGTGCAGCTCCATGAGATACACATGCATGCCAAATATGAAGTTGCTATCTTCAATATCGCAAAAGTTATGACCAAACTTTAGGAAAGGTTAAAGTTTTGGACAGACAGACAGACAGACAGGCCAAAAACAATATACACCCTTTTTTTTAAAAAGGGGGCATAAAAATTGCTAGCCTTAGTACTTTATTTTATGACTAAATACACAATTTGATGATTGCTTTACCTAGAAATATAATGGCAAAATGTAATTTAACTGAGAAAAAAAAAGTTATTGAGATGTTCACATTCAAGAAATAAGCGTAAAATAAACTTTGAAAACATGCCAACTTCATAAAATATTGCACAATTTATTGCTTAAGTTATGAGTTGTAAAAAATAACTCCCACATTTTGCTCTGGAAATTTGTCTGTAATTCAAGAAGTGAATTGTTTACATCAACAGGCATCTGTAGAACTCATCAACCGCAATGAAAATAAGAATATTCCAGTGCAAAAAATGTTGAGCCAAGCCCAAATCGTCAAGAATGAATCAGCAATTTAAATATTCTTAATTCAATACTGAAGTTCAGAATAACATTACGTTAAAAAGAATAATAAAATAAAACAACACCAGAGTCCCAAAGATTGTTATGGTTTTCGAGAAAGTAAATTTTTCTGTCACTTTGATATCAACATATAATATAACCCAGGTCTTGGTGTTTGAATTTTTATATCTTGACAAATAAGAAAATCATTATATATTGCACTGTTTATTCAAAGAAAAAATGTGTGGCTTGCATCTGATCAAACTAGGCCCGGACAAGCTCATTTATGGTCATTTTTGACCTTTGAACTCAAAGTGTGACCTTGACCTTGGAGATATCGATGTAATTCTTTCGCGCAACACACCGTCCAATGATAGTGAACAAATGTGCCAAATGATTTTAAAATCTCACAATGAACGACATAGTTATGGCCCGGACAAGCATTTGACCTTTGAACTTAAACCTTTTAACTTTAAGTGTGACCTTGACCTTGGAGGTATCGAAGTAATTCTTTCGCACGACACACCGTCCAATGATGGCCAACAAATGGGCCAAACGATTTTAAAATCTCAAAATGAACAACATAGTTATGGCTCGGACAAGCATTTGACCTTTGAACTTAAAGGGTGATCTTGACCTTGGAGATATCTACATACTTTTTTAGTGTGACACACCGTCTAATGATGGTGAACAAATGAACCAAGTCATTTTAAAATCTAACAATAAATGACATAGTTATGGTCCGGACGAACTTTTGGTTTAAACCGCACTAAGTGACCCTGTGATCTAGTTTTTGACCCGGCATGACCCATATTCAAACTTGGCCGAGAAATCATCTAGATACAACTTTTGACCAAGTTTGGTGACGATCGGATGAATTTTCGGGACAGACAGACAGACAGACCGACAAAGTGACTCCTATATAGCCCCCATTATCAATGGTAATGGGGGGTATAATAAGTCTACCTCAGAACCAAACACTGCAAATCAAAGGAACAAAATGAATTCTGAATTGTGATAACCAAATCCTGGGTGATCACGCCTAATCTTTATTGCACACTTAAGAAAACTTTGCACATAGATAATCAGTAAATAAAGTCTTCAAAAATAGAAAGTATTATTTTCATTGGCCAAGTTTCAAAAAATCAAAATCAACAGACATATTAAAATACCATAACATTGAAAGATGCATAATAACATAAGCTTTCTGGCAGAAGAGGTACTGATAGAAGATCAGATACATATATCTCAGTATGTTGGGGTTCTGGCAGTATCAGTTTGGATCAGACTTTATGTGATGTGACTACCTAAAAATACTTCAAAAATGGAACACACTTATACAAGATTCCATCTTGTCACTGGCCATGAATCCATCAGTATTGTTAAATCATTTATGCCTAGTTGACTCTCCCATCCTTCTAAATTGGATCAATTTATTTCCAAAATTAGGGATGTCTAGTATATTTATTTCTATATTTAGAATATTTCGTACAGAAATTCCTTTAAGCAAACAGCGCAGACCCTGATGAGACGCCGCATCATGCGGCGTCTCATCTGGGTCTACGCTGTTTGCCAAGGCCTTTTTTCTAGACGCTAGGCATAAATGGGTTAAAAAAATATGCAATTGTACATAACCATCCACTAATATGAGCCTCGCTCTGTGAAAACAGGGCTGAATGCATGTGCGTAAAGTGTTGTCCCAGATTAGCCTGTGCAGTCTTCACAGGCTAATCAGGGACGACACTTTCCACCCAAACGGGATTTTCGCTAAGAAGGGACTTCATTTATTTATTTTTTCCACAAAAGAGGAAGGAGTTGTCCCTGATTAGCCTGTGCAGTCTGCACAGGCTAATCTGGGATGACACTTTACGCACAAGCATCAAGCCCCATTTTCTCCGAGCAAAGCTCATATCAAATCTGCAATTCCCTCCCTTGCATAAATTACTTCACTTGAAATGTGTGCAGTAAATCTCACTAGAATTATGCATCAAAATCTTCATTTGAAACAATAAGGTTGCAATTCTAGATAAGATGTAAGAGAGTGACAGCAGCAGTGGAATGGTGTAAGACCACATACACTCCTAAAACTTAAAATCTGCTATCCATGTCTTCACTCTGCACTAGAACCATTTTGCCACTTTAATATTGCATGGCCTATAAGCTACAACTAAATAACATCAGATGGACCATCGTTATCAGATTGCAAAGATTTTAAATACCCATAATCCACTTACGATTCATGCTTGCTGCAGTCGAAGAAGGTGAATATGGTGGAGACAAACTCACGACCTCGAATCTGTATGGCCAAGGTCATGTTTATGTGGTCTGGAATATAGGAATAAAAAGCAAATTGTATAAATAACATAAATAATAATGTCAAGTCACACAGAGAAATAAGCATTAAATTTTGGGCAAAGAACATCCGAATTTGTTAAGTATTGCGTGGGAAGTAGACAAATGTACAGGCTGCTAGATCTTGAGAATCTGCAGAAATCAAGTTTACATTTACCAATGCAAAGCTTTGAGCTTGCTGTGCTTCTATGAATCACTGTATTTTTTGTGTGTATTATTGTTCAGCAATGCAAAACTGACTTTCTTTTTAAATTAAGCCCATGCCACCCAAAGCATACTTCCCTTTTATTCAACAAAAATATATGCAAAAATTGCACAGTTCTAATGCAACTTAGTTTAGAATGTGTTCCAAATCTCTATTTAACAATTTTCATCCTTTCTTAAATTAATTCAAGTTAATAAGTTTATTTAGCAAATATGATTGAGGAAAAAAAATGCAAAAATCATAGTTATTTTAGTCAATTCAGCAAAAATGATAGAATAACTCAACCTAAAATACCAAATAAAGTTTAGGTTTGGCACAAAAAATTAGGGCCAGTCAGGTAAGTGAAAACAAACAACTTTGTTTAATGTCTAAGGACAAAGGAAATGTTCAAGAAAACTATTTCAAAACTATTAAACATGTTTAACAGCAGAAAGTGCAGCCTTTTTCAAGAAGATGAGATCTTGGGATGAGTTATGTGATATGTGCTGCGAACTGATGTCAAAGAAAAGATTTATTCTGTAAGAATCTTGCAGACAAAAAGACAGCCTAAAGAACGAGAATTTCTTGACAAGATTATTAAACCCAATATGATTGAAACTGTGTCTCTATAGCAACCAATTATAAACAAAAGTTTCTCGGAAATGGAACTTCATAATCGTGTCACACTGATTGATTAAAATATAGCGCTGAATCAAAATTATCCCGAAATAGGACGAAAACCGGGAGAAACCCTGGTAAATGCGTGAATGCTGAAGTTTTATAGGCCGATGTTGGCGTGTCTTTTAAATATCAATATACATGGCAGCATCACAAAAACTCTGTTCTAGACGGTATATTGGCAGGAGATGGACTGAGTCATATTTGTTTGTAAGAGGCTCGTAAAAAAAATATTCCAATTTATACTGCAGCAGAACATTCAAAATTGAGGGGAGAGGGACTAATGTGCTGTATAATGAGTGTTCAATAAATTGACTAAATCGAGTGTACAATTATACGGAAGTCTTGTTTAATGCTCCAAACTACAATGTAAATCTTTCTTTTCTTGTGTGCAACATTTCATAATCATAAAATTCACTTATTTAAGAAAGGTTAATAAAATGTGCTTCCTTTCTGAAAACAATAATGAAGATCAAGATATGTATCGTTGCTCATTGGACATTTAAGAGATCTATTAATTGTGACATAAGAAGGTTGGAGAGATATTATAAAGAATGTTTTTGCTATAACATATTTTCCTACATTATATAGATTTCAATCTACAGAAACAAACAATTTATATTTCTTAACTCAACTCCAACTTAAAAGGGGCAAAATAAAAATGATCCTCACTCTGTAAAAACAGGGTTTAATGCATGTGCGTAAAGTGTCGTCCCAGATTAGCCTGTGCAGTCCGCACAGCTAGGTTAATCAGGGACGACACTTTCCGCTTTTATGATAGTTAAAAATCCAGTTTAGGGGTAAAGTGTTGTTCCTGATTAGCCTGTGCGGACTACACAAGCTAATCTGGGACGACACTTAATACGCAAATGCATTAAACCCCCTTTTTCTCAGAGCGTCGCTCAAACAAATGAAGCATATGACAAAATATGCCCTGTAACATCATCACCGAGGCAGCCAGGTTATCCACCTATAGATTGATGGAGGCCAAATGGTTGCTGTATCTAACAGGCCCTAGGCTCCAGTAGGAGACTGTTTTATATGGCTTGATAATCCACACTCTGGTGTATATCAATCAAATATGACACATACACAGCCTATCTGATTTTCTTAACAGAAAAACCATTCTAATGATAAGCTTGCTAATGATAGCCCTTATCTTTGCCTTGGGTTTGTTTATGTGTTATTTTCATGATTGTAGACTTGAAATACACCTTGGTTTTGCAATGATTAGCGGATTGCATAACACGCAGCAACCTGCTGATAAATTCTGGAAATGCGTATAATGGCATAAAACTCATTCTAAATTTATTCACATTTTTTATGTATTGTTTTTTCATAAAGATATTTAATTGTGTTTATAAACTTCCTATGCTAACAGTGTTTCAAATGTTTTTCTGGAAGATTACAACTTAAGTACATGTATAAGTAAGCAAAAAATAGTATCTTTTGTCAATTTTTGTAAAACAACCACTTTAATAGAACTGGTGAGTCCTTAGTCACAAATTCATGTATTTGTAGCAAGTGTTTCCTTGCGCATGTATTTGTTGTAAGGAATTGAACAATCATGGAAGCAGACCATTTGCAAATACATTAAGCCTGTTGATCCAATTGCAGACACAAGAATACATCAGATTAAGATCACATCTAATTATACAAGTCATTACGATAATGCTTCCGATAATGCTTCCGTAATTGACTCAAGAACAAACATTCTTAGCACAAAGCAGGCAATTTAACTGTTTCACTTTGTAACTAATTGTTTTCTGATTTGAATTTAAGTGGTATTCATGAATGGTACAAGGATGGTCAATGTATTGATGACTTTAAGAGTTGATGATATTAAATAGTTGCACTTGAAGAATATGTTATGAATTAAATACTACTACAAGGAAATTAACCTTTTAAAGTGCTTATCAAGTACTTCGTACTCGTATCTGTTTTCCACAAAGTAAACATTATTTATAAGACGCTATAATTTTCATTGAGATTTTTTATGAGTCATGACTTTTCAAGTAGATGACTATCAAATGGTTCCAGCTCTTCTTTGAATAACTGAGTTTTAAATCAATAAGTAGTTTAGGGATACTCGCAGGCAACAACTGCTTAGCATCATTTTCGCTGAATTAATATTAATTTTCTCATTTTACTGCTTTAAAATTCTAAAACAACTCAAAAACATCACATACTTCAATTCTGAGCAGCTTTGATGCTTTTTAAATGGCGTACAATTTTGTTGTAATATTTACAGTTTTAAACACTGGCATATCACTTACATTTTGAATTACCGGCAGTACTGTTATTTTATGACATTTTCCTGGATGGGTATTTTGTGAAATGTATACACATTGTTGTTTTCATCATTTCCAGTTATAAATTATGTTTTGTTTTTTTTACTTTTCATAGGTGTCTTTTAAGTCAGTTCTTTAAGTTTTGATAATCGCCCACATTGTTACATAGTACAGAGTAGCCCCTTGCTGGTTTTTAAGAGAAAATACTAGTTTCTAAGAATGTGGCTGAATTTCTCAGATGTTGTTCACAAAGTATACCTTCTCCAGTTGGTATGGGCGGCAGTTTGTAGTCCTCCGGCGTCTCGCACTTGATGCCGGCGGCGTTGTCCGGGGGCAAGGTGGTGTTGGTTGTAAGGATGTTCAACGACGTCGCATCCTTCTGGTACCGGAACACACACTGGTACGTACCGGAGAAGTACGGCTGGTTGGACACATTCAACTGCAGCTGAAATTCAACATGCAAGAACAAGTAGGTACCAGTCTGAGGACAATTGAGCCGCGTAAGGCAAAAAGAGTCTTACGCCAAATAGTGCCAGCGTAGCTCCAGACCAGGCTGACAATCAATCCAGTCTGGTCAGGAGCTACCCTGACCAAAAATGAGACTATGAAACCTTGCGTAACATTATCAGGCGTATGAATTCATTTACATTTCAAGGCAAAGAACTAAAGACCCTAAATGTTATGGTTAGCTCATCATTTCAAAAATAGCTAGCAAGCTTAAAACAAATTTATTTACAAACATTGAGAATGGTAAAGTTTTAACATAATTTTCAAAAGGCTTGGGCTTTTAACCCTTTGCATGCTGGGAAATTTGTCGTCTGCTAAAATGTCGTCTGCTGAATTTGTAAAATTAGCATTTTCTTCGATTTTTTTTCTAAGACCACTATCCGAATAGCAAACAGTTTGGATCCTGATGAGACGCCACGTTCTGTGGCGTCTCATCTGGATCCAAACTGTTTGCAAAGGCCTTCAAAATCCGGTTCCAGCGCTCAAAGGGTTAAAGTGTCTCTTTAGTCATTTTCCTGAGTTGAACCAGTTCTTTGGTGTCTTTAGAAAGATCCAGATGATGCTACTACTGGTGAAGCCCAATCTTGGGACTACCTGGTCACAAGGCAGACACCATATCAAAAGAGAGTTTTAATGCTGTTTTGAAAATTAAGGCTATAACATTCCTGAAGATCTGGCATCATGCTGTTCCATTAACTAACTTCACATTAACCAACTCCACATACTGCCTTGTATATACACTAAGCATCTAGTGGGGCTTCCAAAATTCATTAAGCAGAAGAGATACAGAATAATGTGCCAAATAAAATAATCAATTCATCCAAGATGCTACCAACACATTCAGGGGGAATACATAACAACTTTTAAAAACCTGTTAATTGAAAACACTACAGCACAGTTTGCCAAATTTCATTCAAACAAGTATCAATGTCTGCGCTAATGCAGATTCAAGATGGTATTGAGGTAAACTTCCATGTGTTAAAACAATTACAGTGAACAAAATTGCTGAATATAAAACGGCAGAAGATGAGCATGGTTTCTGCTTGTTCTTGTCTGAACCAATTCAACGTACTGAATTCATGCCTGCCTCAATTAACAGCAAGAATGCAGCCAGTTGCCTTTATGATTACAGCAAGGCCTATAAATGATTAATTTATGGACATTATGGAGCAGTATTCTGCTACAGGGAATTAAGACAACAATGTTAGATAAGTGTTAAATATTTCACAAAAAGTTAGTCTAACAAATTGTAATATCTGCTTGCTATATTAAAAAATGAAGTATGACGCCTTTGATATGAAAAAGATAGCATCTACTTAAGAAACATCACACACTGATGGTGCTGCTGCTGCTGCGCCTGATGATGATTGTGCTCATGAGGATGACTATTATTCAAAAGGCTGCTATAGTAGCACTCTTGATTGCAGTGCATGTAGTACTAGTAGTAATGCTATTATAGGTGTAGTAGTTGCAGTGATAGTGGAAGTAGTAGCAGCTGCAACACAAGCAACAGCAGTAGAAGCAGTAGCAACACTAGATAAAGGAGTGGCAATAGCAGTAGTAATAGCAGTAGTAGCAGTGAAAGAAACAATAGTAAATCCGGCAGCAGCTGTCCACCGCAACAACCACCACCATCACTACCATCATCATCATTATCATCATCTTCATCCTCTCCCTTTATATGAGTCACGCTCTGTGAACAGGCAGTCTAATGCATGTGAGTCCTCTCAGATTATCCTGTGTAGTTGGCAGGGACGACACTTCCCGCGTTTATGATATTTTTCATTTAAAGAAAGTCTCTTCTTAGCAAAAATCTGGTTTAGGCCGAAAGTGTGGTCCCTAATTAGCCTGTGTGGACTTTAAAGGCTAATCTGGGACGACACTTAACACACATGCATTAAACCCCTGTTCACAGAGCAAGGCTTATATATCCCCTGCCCTTTTCCCATGCACACTTCACACACCATGCCCACTAACCTCTGTGGACTTCTGTTTTTTCTGTATCTGGTGCGGGGTGACACTGGTAATACGAGGACATGTCTGGCCCTTGTACGGCAGCCAGCGCAGGGGCTGCGTAAACTCCTGACACTCTGCGCGCAGGCTGCACCTGAAATACACACAAACAACACACCAGTGTTAGTAATAATGTGAATTCTTTTTAACTTAACCATTCGCACAGGCTTATAAGGCTAAATACTTTCCGCCTTAAATGGACATGTTTACAAGAGACTTCCTATAAACAAAAACTTCCTTAAAAGCAGAAAGTGTTGTCCTTGACTAGCCTGTGTGAACTGCACAGGCTAATCTGGGACAACACTTTATGCAGCTGCATTTAGACCAGTTTTCCCAGAAGGTGCCTCAAAAAGATCTTAATCATGTTCAAACTTCTCTGTTAATTGTCTGTTAACCAGTCCACAGAACTTGAGATTGTGTTCAGTATTCAACAATCCAAAGTTGATGCACCTGCAACACTCAGAAATGTCTTCAATAGTTTGCCAATCAGACAAGAAAATATTTGGAATTGCTTTAGGAAAACTTATTTTTTAACTATTATCTTCTATGCAAAACTGATTAAACGCAGTTGGATAATAAAATTGCAAACATGTAATTAAAACTTAAGAAATTGTCTTGGCGGCAAATAAGGAACATATTTATAAGACTATAAGAACAAATAAAATTTGAGACTATTTAGTCTTGGCGAAAAAAACTCTAGGTAAACATAATTATTCCACTGGCAGAAAAAAAGTTCAAAAATGGAGAAAATGCCTGAAGCTTACACTGAACAACATCAGATTATCAGTTTGTGTGCAATGATACAATAAAGCTGTCATCAGGAATAAACTACTGCAATCGGTGCTGAGCTGTTGATCTCTGTTGACCAGACAATAATGATTGATGTCCCGATTAACAAGCAAGCACACACTGGCCGACAGGAGGCCATTTACAATAGGCCCTTGTCCTCAGGACACATATTACCAGCAACACCCCTAGCGCAACAAATCAAGAACAGAGACAATATCTTGCACCAGCATCAATAAAACAAAAAATCAACTTCACAAGGCATTGGAAATGGACTGTACCAATATTTGTATATTCTAAATTAATAACTTCCATATTTTTGCCAATGAGACTCCCAACTTTTTCTGATTTAAGAATCGTTGTTTGAAAACTGGGTTTAATGCATGTGCATAAAGTTTTGTACCATATTTTAGCCTGTGCAGTTCTCACAGGCTATTCAGGAACGATACATTCCGCCTAAACTGAATTTATTTGCTAAAAAGAGACTTCTTTAAAACGAAAAATACTATGAAGGCGAAAAGTGTTGTCCCAGATTAGCCTGTGCAGACTGCACAGGCTAATCTGATACAACACTCTACGCACATGCATTAAGCACAGTTTTTCAAGAATGTGGCCCATATGTACATCCTAAATGTATAACTGCCAAATTTCTGCCAATGCGATCCCCAAATTCTTCTCATTTCTTCTCATTATTGATCCCAGGGCATCTACAGTAATTTTGGTCATCCTGTCCTGAGCCAGACATCAGGCCAGTAATTCACCAAGTGTGAGTCACCATTGAGTTCTACAAGAGAGATCTCTCCATGTCTCCTCCTATCAAATGTTCTTCTGATGCATGTTTGATACATGCTCGGAGTGTAGCAGGTTAGCACATACATTCATCATGTCTCCTTGAAGGAATGAGATATCAAAACTCATGAATAACTGCCTTGGCAATGATGATTCATGCTGTTTGGAAGTGTCAATGCCACTGATATTAATGTACGGGATTCATACAATCAAATGTCTTTAGGGCGTCAGGCATTTTCATGTTTTAAAATCATTTTTTATTGAAATAAGGAAACCGAGATGATGAAATCCAGGTTTTCTAAGGAGCACTGTAATCCCTCAAGAGAACAGTAATCTCCTGTTCAATTAATCAGCAAATGGACTCACAGAAAATATGAAACTACTTTTTTTGCACTTTAACCCATTTTGCGCACGTTAAGATCCATTAACTGTAAGATGTTTGTTGTTGCAATCCTGTGTGGGGAAGGACAGTAATTATGTATATTATTATGCCAGTTCCCAGTTTGTGTGTTTAGTCCGCACAGACTAATCAGGGTTGACACTTTCCGCCTAAACAGGATTTTCGCTTTGAAGAGAGTTCTTTAAAACGAAAAATACCATAAAAGAGTAAAAAAAAGTTTTCCCTGTGCAAACTTCACAGGCTTATCTAGGACTACACTTTACGCACATGCATTATACCCCTTTTTCACAGATTTTTTCACTTAATTAATTTTGCTCTGAACTGCTCATTTCAATGACTTAACAATTACAACCCGCGGCAAACCCAGAAACAACACCCAGTGGAACTCCAACAATAATGCACACAAACCATGAGGTTGAGACATTTGAAGCCCTAGTATGGCATACTTTTTAAGTCTACAATTAACATTATGGAAAAATCTAGAGCAAATAAGAAGGGCTTCATTTTCAAACTACTTAAATCTCAGTCAATGTACTTGCGTAATAATGTCTAGGTCAATTATGATTAAAAGCTTCTTAATGTCAAAAAGTGAAGACTAACAAATTCTTCGCATCAGACTTCAGGTCACATTATTTATATGTCATATGACATTTATTTGCCAATATTGTTAGACAGGGATTACATACAAGAGATAATATCTGTCTGGACAGGGGATCTTCACAAACCTGATATGTCAACATGTATGATGTACTATGACAGTTAAGTAACTACAATCTGCAGACAAAAATGCAAAACCAAAAACAAGGTTATGGATCATATAAGATAAAATAGAGCTTAGTCACAAAAGTGACTTAACAAATATGCTGCCACCTGCACAGGATTGGTCACAGGCATAGCAGTCATGCCCATAGTTAACCCTTTGCATGCTGGGTAATTTGTCGTCTGCTAAAATGTTGTCTGCTGAATTTCTAAAATTAGCATTTTCTTCGATTTTTTTTTTAAAGAATACTATCAGAATAGCAAACAGTTTGGATCCTGATGAGACACCACGTTCTGTGGCGTCTCATCTGGATCCAAACTGTTTGCAAAAACCTTCAAAATCCGGTTCCAGCACTCAAAGGGTTAAGTTCAAGGGCACATAACTCTGGAACATGTGTATCACTATGCATGAACAATGTCTTTGTCTTGCACATATACACTTCATGGTGATTACTTACTTTGAGTGTAAATTCAATCGCTTGAAAAAAAGGAGAAGTTTTAGTTCCCTCCACAAAGTTAGAACATTTTATGCTTCTGCTATAAATATTCAAGGGCACATAACTCTGGAACATGTGGTTCACTGGGCATGAAAAAGGTGTCTTGCACATCTACACTTCATGGTGATGGTATATTTAAAGTCACAATTCAGTCTATTGAGAAATGTCAAAGAAGTGTGATCAACAAAATTACATATTAAGCAAAACAAGAAATATGCCACTGCATAATGCAACTTGATACATAAATAAGTGTTAGGTTGACAGTCATTATGTCAATTCATCATATTGTCTTTTTAAGTTCAAACATTAACAGAGGGCAATAACTCTATAAATAGGGGAGCATGACTTATCATTCTTGTGCATGGCAAATCCCCTCTACCAACCTATAAAGTTTCATGTTGATGCATCTTTAAGTTTTCAAGATGTTCTCCGGACAAAACTTAAAACAAAAATTAGAAATGTGTATGAAAAACACAGATGCCCCTGTCATATTTCACAGGATACAGAAACAAATGTTGTTTGCCAGTCACATCATGTGAATAGTTAATACAGCATGTATGTACCAGTCCTTTGTAGCTGTTGCTACACATGAAACTTATTTAACCCTTTGCATGCTGGGAAATTTGTCGTCTGCTAAAATGTTGTCTGCTGAATTGCTAAAATTAGCATTTTCTTCATTTTTTTTTCAAAGAATACTATCAGAATAGCAAACAGTTTGGATCCTGATGAGACGCCACGTTCTGTGGCGTCTCATCAGGATCCAAACTGTTTGCAAAGACCTTTTAAATCCGGTTCCAGCACTCAAAGGGTTAACATATGTGACATTGACCTTTAAGCAAGCACCATAGTTGATACATAAAACATGTCTTCTTGAAATGATGAACAATTTTGCCTCTGCTTAATTAAGAAATATAAAACTGACAATAACATGAACATCTCTTATCAGTAATACCATATAAGGATTATGCACTAAATTCAAGTGTCCACTGTGACCTTTTCAGTGAGACATGCTTGTTTCTACGACAACTCGTCCAGACATTATGATTATTTGTGCTAATGTATTTTGAAATCCCATCATGCACAACAAAGTTACAGAACGGGCACAAAAATATTCTTCAACAATATACATTCAGAGAATCGGAGAATATACAAACATTTCAAGTGTCCACTGTGACCTTGACGCGAGCTACATTGTTGTTGCACTTGACATGTAGTCTTGCTATGATAATCATTTGTGCAAATTAATTTCAAAAACTCATCATGCACAACAAAGTCATTGGTCAGATACAAGACCGAGTCAGAAGTCAGCACTCTAGCTTAGTTACACGTTTTTTTTTTAAAGCTATGACCTGGTGACCTAGTTTTTGAACATACGTCACTCAGATTCCAACTTGGCCTAGATATTGTCAAGATTAACATTCTGACCAAGTTTCAGCAAGATCAAGTAAAAAAAGGTGGCTTCTAAAGAAACAAGGTTTTTCTAAAGTTTGACCAGATGTTCTAGTTTTCGGACACATGATTCAAACTCCACTTTGTCCATACAATGCTACATTTCGTATTCATCGTTGTAAGCAATGACAGCATTGTAAAAAATTGATGACACCTAATGGAAGAGTGAGGTTGGAATATGTACTCAAAACAGCGAGAGATAACATAAAACTGTGACAGGATTACAATACAAGGGACATATTGGACGACATGCAGTCTTTGTCAAGCTCCTTTTATGAAGTCCTCGTGTTCTCATGGATTATAATGCATCACTAATGTATTGGTAATCCCAAGCGGCCTTGATAACAAAGAACAGTATTTACTCATTTATGCCTAGTGGACTCTCCCATCCTTCTAAATTGGATCATTTTTTTTTCCAAAATTAGGGATGTTTAGTTTATTTATTTCTATATTTAGAATATTTCTTACAGAAATTATTTTAAGCAAACAGCGCAGACCCTGATGAGACGCCGCATTATGCGGCGTCTCATCTGGGTCTACGCTGTTTGCCAAGGCCTTTTTTCTAGACGCTAGGCATAAATGGATTAATGGAAAAGTTCCATTGTATCCTTTTTGTTGGTAGTTATTTATGCCTTAGAATATCACTTTTACAATCAACCAGACTTGATATATTGTTCTAGTAATACAACTAGTGAAATGATTGCATTTACAGAGATGTAGAACAATAAGAATTGTAAAATGGAATATGAAGGAAAATTATGTTTTATACAAGCTTTAGTTTGTAAATCATTGCATGAATGTATTCAGAGTGACTGAGCCTGTGGCATCAACAGCCCTGCAATGTTAAATTTTGTGCTTGAAGACAATAATAGTATTCAGCCAATACGATATCGTTTTATTGCTTACAAACTAAAACAATAAACATGGCAATGCCAAAAAAACAAGATTTCCACTTTATTTTTCTAATTTAATTAACAGTTTTCTATTTCTAGTAACAGTGGCCTTGACCTTGATTCAACTGGCCCCAAATGCCATCCCAAGCTAGGTCTGAATATAAGCTACCAAGGCACAAACTTTCAGCACAATATGTCCATCAAAACTCAAATTATCTATAGCGGAAGTGTTTTTTTAGCAATAGTGACCTTGACCTTACTTGTCAAAATAAAATACCAAGTTAGGGTAAGGTCTCCATACATACTTATATATATATATATATATATAGAGTCATAAATATTGACTGGAAACCAACTGGTTGCCGTTTTCCTATTATTAAGGAACAATGACCTTAACCTTGACCCAATTAGCCCGAAATGCAATCCCAATCCNATACCACAATCTAATAGCCAGAATTTTCAACTTCATTAAAACCCTTTTAACAAGTAAATAGTATTTGTTTAAAAGCTTGGACAACATGATGTTTTCATTGACTATTTTAATTTTTAGAGACACCTAAGCAGAAGTTATCCATGTCAGTCATATAATTTTAAGAGACACCTAAGCAGAAGTTATCCATGTCAGTCATATAATTTTAAGAGACACCTAAACAGAAGTTATCCATGTCAGTCATATAATTTTAAGAGACACCTCAGCAGAAGTTATCCATGTCAGTCATATAATTTTAAGAGACACCTAAGCAGAAGTTATCCGTGTCAGTCAAGTTCTCCAACCTATCCCATTAATCATTCCCCTACAATCTATACATCCAACAGTTGATTGCCTATGGACCTGCTACATTAACCCCGATGACACCACATTGGGCACTGAATGGCACAATCAAATATCAATTTATTAACTGTATAACAAGAACACAGCCATGCAGAAAACCAAAACAATTCATTAACAGCAATTATATCATATTTATGTCTGATAATGCATTGATCACATGTTGATGCGAGCATGTAACAGACTTATTATGACAGGACATTTTGTTTCGCGCCACATTATGTTGCAAATAAAGTAACGTGATTTGTTTTACCTGTATTTAAATGGCGATTAAATTCCTTCTATTGTTTCAAATGACAATACAGCCATTAGACAATCCCAATCATGTAGACTAGATCTTGTCATCAGATTGTTTTACATACCGAATTCAACATTCTTGTGAGGCGGCATGTTCAATTTGCCAAAAAAAAGTGTCTGTCAATAAAAAATGTTGCAAGATGTAACAGTCTATTGTCAAATATATTTTTGAATATCACTTTTAATTGAATATTATCAAAATCTGACAAATTTTGGGGCAAGTACTATCAGACTTACCCCAATTTTTAGAGATTAACCTCTAAAATCTAGAAATCTATGNTATCATATTTATGTCTGATAATGCATTGATCACATGTTGATGCGAGCATGTAACAGACTTATTATGACAGGACATTTTGTTTCGCGCCACATTATGTTGCAAATAAAGTAACGTGATTTGTTTTACCTGTATTTAAATGGCGATTAAATTCCTTCTATTGTTTCAAATGACAATACAGCCATTAGACAATCCCAATCATGTAGACTAGATCTTGTCATCAGATTGTTTTACATACCGAACTCAACATTCTTGTGAGGCGGCATGTTCAATTTGCCAAAAAAAAGGGTCTGTCTATAAAAAATGTTGCAAGATGTAACAGTCTATTGTCAAATATATTTTTGAATATCACTATTAATTGAATATTATCAAAATCTGACAAAATTTAGGGCAAGTACTATCAGACTCACCCCAATTTTTAGAGATTAACCTCTAAAATCTAGAAATCTATGCTGATGTCATGAATAATAATTTTCATATGAAATGGACACACTTGAGTTGGTGACAATTCCAATATTGTCAAGGAGTTCAAACAATACAAAGGGGTTGGGCCACCACATGATCAGTATTAGCCCTTTGCATGCTGGGAAATTTGTTGTCTGCTAAAATGTCGTCTGCTGAATTTCTAAAAAAAACATTTTCTTCACTTTTTTTCAAAGACCACTATCAGAATAGCAAACAGTTTGGATCCTGATGAGACGCCACGTTCTGTGNTTAGTTTTTGTCATGCTATTAAATAAGATGAGCTAAGCACTGATAAGTTATTTACCATACAGACAAACTTTTTACCACGAATGGTAAAGGTTTTACAGAGTTTAAGAACAAAAGAATAACCTCACAGGGGGCCTGGGTCTTACAATGGGAAGATTCAAGCCCGAAACCACAAGACTTAGTCCAACTTGTTTGATTACTGATCCGCAAAATTCTAACCTAGGATCCAATACCGGAAGTGTCAAAGGTTAACATGAATCATTGGGGGCATATGAGTCCATGTTATTATTCATACAAATAAGCCATGCTCTGGAAAAACAGGGCTTAATTCATCTGCATAAAGTGTCGTCAAAGATTAGCCGATGCAGACTGCACAGTCTAATCAGGGAAGACTCTTTCTGCCTAGACTGCATTTTCTTAAAGAAGAGTTCTTTTTTGCATTAAGCCCCATTTTCCCAAAGCGAGGCTCATATTTTAAAGAAAATTTAAAACAAATAACAAATGAAATATACACTCATTTCCTCACTGAGCCATAATAAATGTTTGTCTTATGACATTACCTGACACTATCAAAATATATAGATCCATTTTAACAGATTTTTTACTTCAATTTAACAATTCAAAAACTATAAATCTTCAAATGACTCGTACACTTCTTGAGAAAAACCAAAAACACTCAAGAGCACTCAGTGTCAAAACCCCAAAATAGAAGGCATGGCTTATCAGCGTTAAAAATACAACTCAAAAACATGTTCTGGATAGATGATTGCATCTGAATTGCTTGCCTATATTTTTTATATTATTAGCACACAGCAAATGATAAATGACTCAAGTAAATATTTACATTTGCTTACATGTAAACCTGAGATTCACATGGATTATTAAGTTCACTGGATTTTCAACAGGCCTGTCCTGTGTCTGCATAAGCCTGAAGCTGGTACTGTCTCTTACCCCACCCGATCTGGGTGACAAGACGATGACAGACAGACATGGAAAGGGTGGTGTGACTGTAGTAGGTGTAGGAGTGGGGTGGGGTGAGTTGGTGTGTGTAAGCAATGGGAGGTTCCTGGTATATGGTGATATGTACACAAGAAGCCAGAATCCAGAGATGATCCCCAGTTGTCACCTCCTAGCTTGAAGCACAGATTGAGTACATTGTTACCTTGGTTAAACAAGTAATGTGTCCACAGGGCAGGGATGCGCCCCCCATTAAATTTTTGTCTCAAAACTTAGCATATATGACAAATTAACTTCTTGATGCCAAAATGGAACATGAGTTTGACCTTGCAATTTGAGGTAATGAGAGGTTACACATGTAACACGCAAGTCTCCTAAATTAATGGTTGTTATCTTTAAATTGCATGAATAATGTTTAAGTCTCAAAAAGCTGTTTTATGGCCAAATTTGGATGCAAGAAGCTATCTTTTTAATAACAATTATTGGAAGGAGACATATCCATCATTAAAATGATACCAGGCTTGCAAAATTTGATGTATATTAAAGGTAAGAAAAATGATATGAAAGATGGGTGTTATATAATGGGACCCTACGGGAATTGGAATAAGCGTTATCTTACCTTTAAAAAGAGACTCTGAAGGCTTAAAACAGGAAATACAACAGACAAAACAACTAAGTCTAAGTAATTAATTTATTAAATGGTTGAAGATTTGCAAGAGTTTTACCCCATTGAAAATGTTTCAAGATGTGATGAACTCTTGTACTTTCTTGTATGAGCAAAATACATAAATTTAACAAGCTTTAAATAAAAGCCACAAAAACTTTAAGCATTTGAAACATTATAAACCTTCCAACAATTATTCCCAACCGACATCAGATCCAGTACAAATGCAGTTAAGAAACATTATCAGGCCTTTATGAAGACATCTTGCAAGACAAAGTGTCACCCAGCCGGAATTAATTACTGTATCAGTTTATCACATGACATGAAAATGAGCCAAACTTCACTTTACCCACATGCATTGAACCTCGTTTTCTCAAAGCGTGGCTCAAATAAGGTAAACCATATCACCACTAGCCCTTTGCATGCTGGGAAATTTGTCGTCTGCTAAAATGTTGTCTGCTGAGCTTCTAAAATTAACATTTTCTTCGATTTTTTTTCAAAGACCACTATCAGAATAGCAAACAGCTTGGATCCTGATGAGACGCCACGTTCTGTGGCGTCTCATCTGGATCCAAACTGTTTGCAAAGGCCTTCAAAATTCGGTTCCAGCACTGAAAGAGCTAGGACAACCACACTTTACATCGCAACATGGCCATGAAGCAAAAAGTTTAATCAATTTGAAAACGAGTGATATTTTAGTACTTATTGCAGTGCAATGTATGCAAATTAGGTCAACGATGACTTTGCATAATGTTAAAAAAAAACAAGGATATCAGTAAAAGTGATGGATCTCCCCAATGATGCTTTGTTGATATATATGGATAAATTGTGTGGGAACAAAAATATATAAAACAAGAGCACCCTCGAGCGGATGCCAACGCTCAGCTGTGGGTGCTTGGATTTTTATTTTTTTTACCTTTGACCTTTTCACCACTCACAATGTGCAGGTCGTTGAGATACACATGAAAAAAAAACACACCAAAAAAAAACAAAAACAAAAAACAGTTTTTTTTTTACCTTTGACCTTGAAGAATGACCTTGACCTTTCACCACTCAAAATGTGCAGGTTCATGAGATACACTTGCATGCCAAATATTAAGTTGCTATCTTCAATAATGCAAAAGTTATGGCCAATGTTAAAGTTTTCGGACGCCGACTACGACTACGACGATGACGCAGCAGACGAGAGGGCTATGACAATATCTCGGGTTTTCTTCGGAAATAGCCGAGCTAAAATTGTGACCTTGAAAAAATCTATTATTAGCCTTGGTGACCTTGACCCCAGTGACCTCAAGCCTCATCAAAAGGTAGAGGTCCATGCAAGGTACCTACATGCCAAATATGTAAGAGATCGGTAAAATATTGAAAGCGCTATGAGAAACTTTAACAACAAGAAACCATCGGAGACGGTTGATGCTCCCCAAAGTTTTTTTTCTCACAATATTGCACTATATATTCAGATAAAAGGAAACGTCTTGAGGGGCATAACTTTGGACAAAATAATATGATGGATGGTTCAGCAACTTAAAAATTTCAAAGGGCCATAACTCTCTAAACAAGAAACCGTCGGAGACAGGTGATGCTCCCAAAGGTTTTTTTTTGTCACAATATTGCACTATATATTCAGATAAAAGGAAACGTCTTGAGGGGCATAACTTTGGACAAAATAATACGATGGATGGTTTAGCAACTTAAAAATTTCAAAGGGCCATAACTCTCTAAATAAATCATCTAACCAGAACCCACTAATAACATGCGCATCTCCTCAAGGTAGTTAAGCTTCCCATAAAGCTTCATTGAATTCCAGTCAGTAGTTGGGGAGAAATAGCCCGGACAAGAATTGCACTATATGTACAATGGAAAATTTCAAAGGGCCATAACTCTGTGAAAAATCATCCGACCAGAACCGGCTGATAATATGCACATCTCCTCTTGGTAGTGAAGCTTCCCATAAAGTTTCATTGAATTCCGGTCATTAGTTGCTGAGAAATAGCCCGGACAAGAATTGCACTATATGTACAGTTAATGGAAAATTTCAAAGGGCCATAACTCTGTGAAAAATCATCCGACCAGAACCGGCTGATAATATGCACATCTCCTCTTGGTAGTGAAGCTTCCCATAAAGTTTCATTGAATTCCGGTCATTAGTTGCTGAGAAATAGCCCGGACAAGAATTGCACTATATGTACAGTTAATGGAAAATTTCAAAGGGCCATAACTCTGTGAAAAATCATCCGACCAGAACCGGCTGATAATATGCACATCTCCTCTTGGTAGTGAAGCTTCCCATAAAGTTTCATTGAATTCCGGTCATTAGTTGCTGAGAAATAGCCCGGACAAGAATTGCACTATATGTACAGTTAATGGAAAATTTCAAAGGGCCATAACTCTGTGAAAAATCATCCGACCAGAACCGGCTGATAATATGCACATCTCCTCTTGGTAGTGAAGCTTCCCATAAAGTTTCATTGAATTCCGGTCATTAGTTGCTGAGAAATAGCCCGGACAAGAATTGCACTATATGTACAGTTAATGGAAAATTTCAAAGGGCCATAACTCTGTGAAAAATCATCCGACCAGAACCGGCTGATAATATGCACATCTCCTCTTGGTAGTGAAGCTTCCCATAAAGTTTCATTGAATTCCGGTCATTAGTTGCTGAGAAATAGCCCGGACAAGAATTGCACTATATGTACAGTTAATGGAAAATTTCAAAGGGCCATAACTCTGTGAAAAATCATCCGACCAGAACCGGCTGATAATATGCACATCTCCTCTTGGTAGTGAAGCTTCCCATAAAGTTTCATTGAATTCCGGTCATTAGTTGCTGAGAAATAGCCCGGACAAGAATTGCACTATATGTACAATGGAAAATTTCAAAGGGCCGTAACTCTGTGAAAAATCATCCGACCATAACCGGCTGATAATATGCACATCTCCTATTGGTAGTGAAGCTTCCCATAAAGTTTCATTGAATTCCCGTAATAAGTTGCTGAGAAATAGCTCGGACAAGAATTGCACTATATGTACAATGGAAAATTTCAAAGTGCCATAACTCTGTGAAAAATCATCCGACCAGAACTGGCTGATGATATGCACATCTCCTCTTGGTAGTGAAGCTTCCCATAAAGTTTCATTGAATTCCGTTCATCAGTTGCTGAGAAATAGCCCGGACAAGAATTGCACTATATGTACATTCAATGGAAAATTTCAAAGGGCCATAACTCTGTGAAAAGTCATCCGACCAGAACCCGCTGATAATATGCACATCTCCTCTTGGAAGTGAAGCTTCCCATAAAAGTTTCATTGAATTCCGGTTCTCTTGCTGAGAAATAGCCCGGACAAAAATCTGGACGGACACACACACACACGGACAGACAAAGCGGTGACTATATGCTCCCCCCCAAAAATTTTTTGGGGAAGCATAAAAATGTGACGCAAGGAAAGAAGGACAAACTGGCAACTATATGCTCCCCATATATATATAAATATATATAAATATAAATATAAATAAATATAAATATATATATATGGGGAGCATAAAAATTGACTTAAGAGATCAAAACCCAAACAAAAATTGTTCTAAAAATTAAACTTGAAACTTGAAGGTTAAGCGGGATCAGGTCTGGAAAGATGGTATAAAAAGAAGGACACAATAAATAAGTATATGTATTCCTGATTTTAGACATGAATCTATTCTTAAAGAGGATAATTAAGTTGCCATGCATTTATGATACAGGAACTGACCATGGCTAAGCAGGAAATATATCAAACTCAAAATGCCAATAAAATGTCAACTGTTCATAAATTATGTTGGCAAACTGCATAAAAATGACAGGTTTACAAAAACAAGGAGTGTCATTGAACAACCAAGTCTGGCACAGATATGCCACATAACACAACCAATTGCATCAATGCTATTTTTAACAGCAGATAAATATGGGCAACTTGAAACAATTCGCAGAGAAGACATGTTTATCATGTCGGATGACATGCTGCGACAGCTTGTATTGGCCATGCAATAACGGCCAGCCATTGGCGCACCTGGCTAGCTCAAATGTGCATGATTGCCTAGACAGACAAAGATGTTCACGCCATTCAGGTATTCCTACACCAGTTGATGGTAATTAACAACTGTAATTAACAATTTTACATTCTCTTTATATGCGAGTGTCTCTGTTTATGAATACTTGAGGATAATCAGCAGGTTATCCCAGAAACAGTGTCCTACTTTCCCAGTTGATATACTATGGGGTAATTTATTCATTAATTTCCATCAATTGTCTGTATAAATAATTTTTCATCATTCATTAATTATCTTCGTAAATCAAATAGTAGTACAATAACTGAAGACTACAAATCATTATTCTTGCTGCCCTTGAGGTAATGATTGATCACAAGTCTGCATTGCCAGTACAAGTAAACACACACCACAGAATAGAACTTGTAAATGTCAGATCCAAATTATCCTACTTGTTGAAATATCCAGCAAGGCATATGGCAGACAATCAAATGAAACCACACATCACAGGTGCTTGTGCAGTCTGCAACAACAGCTGCATCTTCCCTGGAGCTAGGACATCTCCAAAAGAACTCACCAGCAACTACATGTATTGACCTTGCAATCCATGTCTATTACACAATAGGAACAGCAATAGGAACAGCTGATTAGTGCTATTGCGCAATAGGAACAGCTGATCAAGCGCTGGGGTAATAAGACATCAGGTTTAGGACTGGATAGAAGGGTGCTTTGGGTTGGGCATTGGGGTAAGGGCTTGACATTCTGTTTAAGGCAATAATGATAAACAGATGGACAACTGTCATCAACATCATGATAACTTGTTTGGCCAACTTACACAAGATAGGACCTCAATGTCCAACAAGGGATCATTGTAAAGATCATGATAATGCTTAAATATAGAATAAGATTACTTAATTAAAAGAGATTGCACTTGAACACTCAGACCAGGTTACTGCAAATAAGACCATTCCAATAATGGTCAAGAAAAGAAGAACAAAACACTATCTAGATGTATACAAATATTGTCTACATGTTCAGGGATGTTCCTCTTGCTTATTTGGTCCCAACTTCAACAGTATCAGCTTTCACTGGCAGTCAATCTTATTAATCACAATGTCTCTTGGGGCATTCAGAAGCTCATTGACTATGGAATTCTTGACCATATTGCTTGATTACACCTAGCACTCACATGTTGGGCCAATTATTGCTTTGTTACTGTCTTTATGGCATCCAGTGGCCCATTGAGACTCTTTACCTGAGACATATGGGTAATATAAAGAAAAACAATCAGGCCCTAAGTGGTCCAATTTGTTAACCAATTATTAGCAACATTATATGATACATTTGGGGATGGGAAGAGGTATTTGTGAATCAACATTGTTATTATTTTAAGTATGATGACCAACATTAATTAATTTTGCAAATGTATTAAAAATGTATGTTTCCAATAGTATATTTGAGTGCATGTCACTGTCATAATTACAAGATGCCCAATAAATGTCACATAGCAAACAAGTGTCTAAAAAGTTCACAAAGATGATGTTTCGCATTCTTTTACTCAGAAAAAGATAATCAAAGAAATCCCAGAAAACAAAAGGGTGAAGTATCTAAGGAAACTGAGCCATGCTGCTTGAGGCATTCATTGTTCATCATAAGCAATGAAATTCATTAATGAGAAATTAATTGAATAGAATGTTACCCTGATAGAATCCCACTCTGTGTAATCAGCTTGTCCTAATTGGTTCCATTAAAGGGCACTACAATGAGGAACTAATAGCCAAACATAAATCATTCTGTCATGGAAATTCATTTATAAATCATTTATAAACAGTTACCCCTATGTGAACAATGTTAACACAATCAATTTCCTGAATCAAGAGTTGATGAGTTAAATCATAATAGGAATTATCTGGCCTTAGGCCAATCATGGCATCTGAATTTCGAATGGGCCAATCAGTGCATCCTGAATTTTCGAATGGGCCAATCAGTGCATCCTGAATATTTGAATGGGCCAATCAGTGAACATAAATTTCATTGATAATAACACCGCATCAAATAGATAACCAGTAATAATTTTGTATCACTTCATTTTAAAATAATTTATATTGTATACATTTTTACTTTTATTGATTAGCTTTTGATGCATTAAAATAAGGACAATGGTGTGAGTATTATCATTATTAGCATTACGCTACGTTTTACTACCCAGTGAGCATTATTTTTTATCAATCTATACCACAACTTTATTTAGTTGCATTACAGTGATAAACTCCTTAGAAAAACATACAATAGTCAAAACAAAGGGGATGGGGTGGAATTATATAAGTATTGATCTTTTTTTAATAACAGATGACTCTAAAAGAGAACACAAGTCCAATGTCTGAGAAATAGAATAAATATTTTACAGGTTCAGATAATTACTTCAAGCAGTTAAATGCACAACCTGCGATTCTAAATCACAGTGCAAAGTCTGGTTGGAAAGTCTGGGGATATCCAAGCGCAGCAGTTTCTATGGCAACAGTTCAAGAAGCTGAGAGGGTGGTTTCCAATATTTATTTACAATCAAATTTTCAATACAGAACATATGGAAATGAACATTTTGAACATTGAAAATGTGCTTTTCATAATATTTATACTGCATCTGACTTGCTTTCTCGCTTTCAAGTCCCGGTGGAACATATTTATTTAGTTATCTTATACAAGAGATGGAAACCAAAGTTTAGTTGAATTTATAATGATCAACGCATAAAAGATAAAAACAAATCAGAACAAGAGAAATATATCACGTTTGTGCCTTGGGGTTTCAGTAACAAAAATACGTATACGTTATGTTGCTATATGAATCTGTATAAACTATTTGACCTCCTGTGTGCGGCCAGTTTTGAGGTAGAGGGGCCAATTTATAATGTTACATAACAAATATGACACATCTGGACATGTAGTTTCAGAGATGTTAATTTTGATAATAAAGGCTTTAACAACAATACAATATTACAGAAACTCTCAGTTGAACAAGGAAGTCCATGAGACAACGATATTCCCCCCCCCCATGATTAGTTTGACCTTAAAGAAGTGACCTTGATTTTGAGCCAGCATGACTGACTCATGCCTTCTCCACAAAGTCAGAATGACCTTAACATTGTCGCCTAGTTTCCTGAAAACCCTTCCAAGGGTATACAAGATATTGAGCAGCCACGAAAATTGAGGCTCAAACTTTCGACTTAAAAGACTAGTATGACCTTGACCGCGCAGGACTGACTCATGCCTTCTGCACAGCATCTCAATTATCAAAACATTGTAGCTGAGTTTCATGAAATTCCTTCAATGGACATATGAGATATTGAGTGGGAACAAAAATAGAGGCTAAAAATGTTGACCATGAAGTATGACCTTGACCTTAAGCAGACGTGACTAACTCATGCCTCCTGCAGATTGCCTCAATGACCTTAACATTGTAGTCGAGTTTCATGCAAATCCTTCAAAGGGTAAAGGAAATATGGACAAGACACAAAAATAGAGGCTTAAACTTTTGACCTACAAGTAGGCATGACTGACTTATACCTTCTGCAAACTGCCTAAATGAAGTAAACATTTTAGCCAATTTTTATGAAAATCCTTCAGAGGGTAAAGGAGTTATTGGAGTAGACAGGAAACTGAAGGCTCAAACTCTTTAACCTTGAAATATGACCTTGACCTTAAGCCAGCATGACTGACTCATGCCTTCTGCACATTGTCAGAATGTCCCTTGCACATTGTCAGAATGCCCCTATCATTTGAGGCAAGTTTTATGGAGGACACAAAAATGGACACTCAAACCTTTGACCTTGTAGTATGAACTTAAATCATATTAGACAAATCGTTTTAGTTTGTTTTACCATACCAGGTTCCCTTTCCTTGGCAAAGTTTTGAGAAAGATCAAAACCGCAAGCGCTGTATACAAGGAGCTTGAAGACACACATAGCAGTTATCATTTTGAGCCCAAGCATACATGCCAGACATGGACAAATTTTGAACTGGGCTTGTTCAGATCCTCTATTTTGACAGAAACAAATGCCTCCATGTATGGTGCACATTGTACTTACTTGTTTTCCAGGGAGCACCAACCACAGTAGGGGTTTCCAGAGCCCAGGCAGTCGCTGCAATTGGGATGCTGGTCACACTTGTACAGGGCGACCTTCATCAGCTGAAATACACAAGACAGGACACTGAAGCTATATAGCATTACTAGCATGAAGCAAGATGTTGCAGGGTTACCCATCTTCCACCCTCTACCCTCCTCCCTCATCATTCACCATCATCAATCCAAATATCAAACTTTGTAGGAAGCATTATTGAAACCACTCATTTTGAGTTTACTTCCTACAGACAGCCAGACATACTGACAAATGGCAGGTTAACCCTTTGCATGCTGGGAAATTTGTCGTCTGCTAAAATGTCGTCTGCTGAATTTCTAAAATCATCCTTTTCTTCACTTTTTTTCAAAGACCACTATCAGAATAGCAAACAGTTTGGATCCTGATGAGACGCCACGTTCTGTGGCGTCTCATCTGGATCCAAACTGTTTGCAAAGGCCTTCAAAATCCGGTTCCAGCACTCAAAGGGTTAATCCCTGTATGCTTCCCAGTATCAGTAGATCATGCCCAGGGCATAAATTCATGAAATAAGTTGAAACAAGACATGGGTTTACAATACTTTCAATGCAAATAAGAAAATACACATAATAAGGTATTAAATTATTAAAACTACTATGAAACATGACATGTGCAAATATTATCAATTAAATACACAAAATAAGAGAGCCCTCACTGACTGAAGGCCTTGCAAACAAATTTGGAAACCACAACCTTCCCCTTTAAACCAGCTGTACTACAGCGGACATAGTCTGCTTACTGGCCCTTTAAGTTTGTGGTTTCAATAGCAATATTGTCCAATGTTAACAAATCATATCATTTACACATGTTGCATTTTTGAATAAGATACAACAATAATGATTGTCAGGTAATATAAACACAATGTACAGAGGAAGGTTTTAATTTGATATGTATGCAGACCTGGGAATGTTGCTGAACTGGATTTATGACATGTCATGTGCTTTAAACAAACCGACATAAATAATCTTGTATAATTGTGAAATGTAATTCGACACGACAGGAGAAATTTAATTATTCAGGCCAAAGGCTTGTAATACAGCATTCTTCTCTATGCTTCAAAGACCGGTAAATAGGATATGACAAGTCCAGTCACTTCAAATAACTATTTCAAAATTTGACATTAACAACATAATTCTTTGCATGAAAATAGTTATTTCTGAAGACCTAAATAAAAACAAACCTTTGCGATTTCTAAGCAGTAATGGAAATTGAAGTTTTTTAACCAATACAAAGTCTGCAATACACTTCAACACTGTTATTTCGAAGTCATCGGGACCGTTAAAAAAACCTCGTATTAACGATAATTCGAAATAAACATTTGACCGAAGACTTCTTTGATTCAGTAAAAATAAAACATTGTGGAATTCGCATGGTTCAGTTACACGCTAATAATAATAATTGTTTTACTTAAAAACGTAAGCTAGTCAGATAGCAATAGATTTCTACTTGTAACAAAGACCTAACGTGACACGTTTGTTTGTTACAAAAAAATGCAAAACTACATAAATAGTAATTATCGGCTTTTGACGACATTATAAAATTAATACGCTACGCGCAGACGACAAAGCTGTAATTATCGGCTTTTGACGCGCCAACCGCGGACGACAAAGGTTTGAAATTACGCTCAGTGTTTGGCAGTTTTGAATTCCGATTAAAAACTGATTATTAGGTGCAAATTATAGTGTTGGGCCCGACAGAATCACTTCGAATTAACGATATCTTCGGTTTAACGAAGTTCGGATTTACAATGAAATTTTTCATTAAACAAAGAAGAACCAAAATCTGGACCCGAAAAATACTTCGAAATAACGGTGACTTCGGATTATCGGTGTCCAATATAACGGTGTTAAAGTGTATTTAGGTTTTCCATGTTGATTAATGTGGACAATTTAAATGCATCAAATTCCACAGAAGGCCCATCGTACAATGATTACACACTTTTTCATTCAATAAAGACATGGTTATGTTTCTTGAAACAACCAACCGAAGCTCAATTTTCAGTTACTGGTTTCCCTGGAAAGATCCATGGAGACTTTAAGATCAATATGATTCTGATTCATTGGGACCATAATAGCAGGTTTGTGAAGGATAATTACCCCAAAATGACTTAATTTGCGTACATGTAGAGATTGCTGTTATGATAAGCCAGAAAATCATGTCTGAGCTTGATAACAGAGGCTAGAACATTAGAACAGGCTAGAACCAATTTGCAAACCATGAGGAATTTCTTGTGATTTTCAGTTTAAGTTTTTTCGTTTCTGTTTGGATTTAATTTAAAATCTTTATTTCTATATTGAAACTGTTTTTGCAGTTCATTGTTACAATTTGTTACCAAGTGTTGGCAGAACTTGTTACCATGTGTGGGTAGAACGTTTTACCAAGTGTAGGTAGATATTGTAAGCAAGTGTAGGTAGATATTGTAAGCAAGTGTTGGTAGAACTTGTTACCAAGTGTAGGTAGAACTTGTTAGCAAGTGTTGGTAGAACTTATTACCAAGTGTGGGTAGAACTTGTTACCAATTGAAGGTAGAACTTGTTACTAAGTGTGGGTAGAACATGTTACCAAGTGTGGGTAGAACTTGTTACCAAGCATGGGTAGAACTTGTTACCAAGTGTGGGTAGAAATTGTTACCAAATGTGGGTAGAACTTGTTACCAAGTGTGTGTAGAACTTGTTACCAAGTGTGGGTAGACCAAGTGTGGGTAGACTTGTTACCAAGTGTGGGTAGAATTCATTTAAAAGTGTTGGTAGAACTTGTTACCAAGTGTGGGTAGAACTTGTTACCAAGTGTGGGTAGAACTTGTTACCAAGTGTGGGTATAACTTGTTACCAAGTGTGGGTAGAACTTGTTAGCAAGTGTGGGTAGAACTTTTTACCAAGTGTGGGTATAACTTGTTACCAAGTGTGGGTAGAACTTTAAACCAAGTGTCGGTATAACTTATTACCAAGTGTGGGTAGAACATGTTACCAAGTGTGGGTATAACTTGTTACCAAGTGTGGGTATAACTTGTTATCAAGTGTGGGTACAACTTGTTACCAAGAGTGGATAGAACTTGTAACCAAGTGTGGGTAGAACTTATTACCAAGTGTGGGTAGAACATGTTACCAAGTGTGGGTATAACTTGTTACCAAGTGTGGGTAGAACGTGTTACCAAGTGTGGGTATAACTTATTACCAAGTGTGGGCAGAACGTGTTACCAAGTGCGGGTAGAATTTTGGTGTCTTTTATGATGCCTCTGAGAAACTCACTTCTACCAGTAGTTTTACAGTTTATTTGATATATTCTGCAATTAGTTTATTTGTGATATTCTTCCTGCCTTTTTACTTTTCATTTGCGTTATTGTGCCATTAGTTACTTTTTATTTGTGATACCCTGCCAGTAGTTATAGTAACTTGTTATTGTTCTTAATTTGACTGAATTTATATATTGCAGCTGATGATGGAAAATGATTTCATTTTGTAAAATGCCACACACAATTTATGCTACACAGTGTCACACTTTTTTGTTCATGGAAATATTCTATTAAAACATGCGAACCGAAAAAACTTTTTGTTAAAAGCTTCTTTATATAATTGCAAGTGACTTGCATGTTGTTCAGGTAAATATTCTTTTAAAACATGCACTCAAAAAAAAAAACAATTTGTTAAAAGCTGCACCTTTTTTGCATGTGACTTGATCAAACATAAAACTGTCAAGACACCCAAATCTTCATTCAACACTGCCAATGCGCAAACATTTAAACTTTGTTCAAACAAACTTTGAGACATGCCAAAACAGAAATCCAACCGGAAACAAATGTTTACCGTCTTCATTCAATGATTATGCACACAGATAAACGCTATTAAGCATGTTCATGGGACAGTACGCTCATATTACTTTTTTTAAATGCTAGAATGAATTGACAAAATACAGGCCATTCATGAAGTTTAAAGAAACTGCGTGCTATTATTAATATTGGCAAAACAGAATCATATCTTGTTAACAACTGAGTCAATAATTTACAGACATGAATGGTAGCTCACTTTCTAATAAAAGTGTCAATAGTAATTGCTACACATTTTAAACAATCTTTGCTTTTAAAACTTTGTTTCATACTTTGGTACAGGTTTTTGTGAATTTTTATTAAATGCTTCATTTCTTCAATATTTTTTATTAGATATGTGATATTTAATGCTTCATTATTGTAGTTCATATTCGACCAAACAATATCAAGGAATCTTGCATTTCCTAATTTATTCTTCCTGACTTTCATTCCCTATAAATTTATAATATACTTTATTACGTAATAAAAGTATAAGAAGACTATTATTATATTTTATATAAATCAAAAGTCAAGAAAAAAGACATAATATTATTAAAAACTTAACAAAAACCTAAGTTTATAAAAGACCAGGCCTTTTATGATTACGAATTAGTAAACATTACGGAAACAGGCGTTCCTTAAAAAATTTCACTAAATTGCATGTTTTATGATGCGTTCTATTCACCTCAAATGAAGTAAAGGCAGTTTTTACACCGTCGTACAATCATGTGTGTATGAATTCATTTTATTAGAGCAGTCAAAATCAAGATACAAATATAAACATTTGCACATTTCAGAATAAAATCACTCAGCTGATGAAACAAGAATTTGCAGCAGTAAAAAAAAAAAATTGCATTAAAAAAATAATACAATCAATAATTATAGGTTATTAGACGTTTCACTGTACAATACGGTGATATATTTGGACTAGCACACAGTTTGAAGTCATATTAGACGAGCCGTAAGGCGAGTCCAATATTACTTCAAACTGTGTGCGAGTCCAAATATATCACGTATTGTACAGTTTAAACGTCTTATAAGCTTTTTATTCTATATCGCTTTCTTAAGCACTTTGTTTGATTTTAATGATACATATGCATGTTTATTTAATGCTTTACAGTGGTTTATAGAGAAATATCAATGAATTAAAACTGATAAATTACTGTTTCAAACAGGGGAAAATAACAGTGAAAATTATCGATATTTTTCACTATTAAACAGTGAACGACGTCATTTTTTTTTTACGGAAAGACGTCATTATTTCAGCGAAATTCTCCAGTTGAACTATTTCACAATGTAAATAAACGGTTTAAAAAGCATAAAATAAAAAGAAACAATATATTTTCTATGATCACTCGTGAATTAAAATCGATATTCGACCAAACAAATATCCTCTATACAATCATTATTTGCAGCACGATAAGCGCCTTTGTAAATCGATTATTGTACATTCGGATGCTTTTTTCTCGGTAACGGCTTTTATCGTTAAAAAACAATTGCTTAAGTACACTTGTACTCAACTGTCCAATATGGAAAAAATATGGAAAAAATACAGACTTTTTGGATCCAATACCGGAATATATTGGACGGTCACGTGGTACTTATGAAGAATGCCCATTGGATGAATTTACTGGATATAGAATAAATAGACTTATGTATGTATCATTTTTAAACAATATATGCCCATCCTTAAATATATTTGTTATAATTAACAACTGAAAGATGAGGTCAGCATTCCTTACATATTAAACTCTATTTTTACAAACAGCTCATGATATCCAAACATGCAATTTACATATTGGAATAATCAGGAGGGAATCCCAAAAGTTGACATCACTATGTGCCTGATTAAACATGAACGATGATTTTCAGTTTTCAGAAATTTGCAAATAAATTCTCTGGAATTCAGAGTTTGTCTACCGAGTTTCATTTACCAAGAAAAAATATATTCTTTAAGCTATTAAAAACTATTAAAATGAACTACTAGCAGTCTAAAGCATCCCCTTGAACTTGTGTTTGCAGCGGAAAATAGGCTCCCACTGCACAAGTAATTCACAGACAATTTGAAAACAATTCAATTACAAGTGCAAACCGAGAATGAAATGTGAAACAGGTTTGCATTAATTTGTCGATCGCAGACAGAGCCTGCTGGTTTCCAATTTATTTTCTCTGAGAAAGCAACACAGAACAGCGGAGTCCACTAAAAAACAAACCCAGTAAATGCTGCAAGAATATAAATAACCATCTATAACCAATAAAATTACATCCCATGGTTAAAATGTTCTGTAAAATAAATAATTTAAAAACAAGAAAGTAATAAAATTCCACATTTCCACTGAAAAATCATCAAATGAAATCTTTTAAATATTCCAAGTAGCTTTTTTTGCCATAAAATAAGTAAATAATGCCCTGGAATGCAAGCAAAACATGTCCTTAGAATTGCATATCTCAGCAGGGCAAGTCACTCCACACATTCTAATTACCTCCCCTACCATACCTTGAGGATCACGGGGCAGGCTGACATAGTTTAAGTTCAGGATCTATGGAGGCCTAAGTGAAACCAGACTTGGGCTCTGCCTCATACCCAACCAAGGTGCAGTGGGAACAAGTAAGAAACCATATACCAGTAGCATTGACAAATGGCCAGAATTACTAGTCTGACTCTACAACGACCATGGCTGTGACTAGAAGACCGTTGCATTTTTGCTCAAACTCAGGGTTGAGTCAAACTCAAAAAGACATTTGTGCACAGGATGTTTAGCATGACGTTGAAACCTATCTAAAAACTGGAGCAAAAACTCAAAGTTAAGTCAGAATATTTACTTAAGTACTACTTTGATACTAGGCCCTGCTCATGTGCATCAATTAACTGAAGTCACCCACTTTCTAATATTCCACAAGAAAGCTTGATGTTTGCTTACTTAAACTATGATTCTAGATTTAACACTTCAGTACATTTGAAAACACCCAAATGCATATAAAGAACAATGGATATCCATTAACCAAGGTGTGACCTTTAAATTACAATAAGGACTTATAAGCTAACATACTTGAAAGTAGGTTGTCTGGTCAACGTCACAATCAATTGATGTTGACTCTGAAAGGCACTGACCTTCTTGAATAGGGAATCATATTCTTGACAAATAGACTAATGTTTGCTGTTTTAATCTTAGATTCAACTTTCCCATATAAAAATTAAGTTCAAACTTAAGTTTCAAACTTAAGTTTACATGAACTAAGATAGATCTGTTATACTGTAAAGTATGGTTTCTTTTATGGTCTTTTGCAACAAATTGCTGCAAAAAAAGGAAATTTGATGTAACAAAAATTTAAAAGAAGCAGTGACACTGTAAGATTTATGCAAAAATATCATTTTCCCACAGAATTACAACGACAATAAGAACTTGATAATAATACTTCACAGCGCATGAAAATGCATCCATTAACTAAATATGCAAACTGTCACATTAAAAACCCATCGTCACCTCGTTTGCTCTGACATCAAGAACCTCAACTCAGTAGATATGTTTTGGATTTCAGCCGAGCACTGAGAATGTCAGTCAGCTCATGAACTATCTTAAATCTCAGCTAAACAAAGACGTTCACATTCTTGCTCAAACTCAGGATTGAGTCAAACTCAAAACTCAAAAAGATATTTGTGAACACGATGTTTAGCATGACGTTAAAAACTAATCTAAAACTGGAACAAAAACTCAAAGTTGAGTCAAAATATTGACTTAAGTACTACTTTGATACTAGGCTCAGATATTTAAATCACTTAACTGCAGTCACCCACTTTCTTATATGCTACATGAAAGCTTGATGTTTGCTGACTAAAACTATAATACTAGATTCAACACTTCAGTACATTTGAAAACACCCTAATGCATATAAAGTACAATGGATATCCATAAACCAAGGTGTGACCTTCAAATTACCATTATTAATGGACTAAGCTAACATACTTGAAAGTAGGTTGTCTGGTCAACGTCACAATCAATTGATGTTGACTCTGAAGGCACTGACCTTCTTGAATAGGGAATCATGTTCTTGACAAAAAAAACTAATGTTTGCTGTTTTAATCTTAGATTCAACTTCCCTATATTAAAATTCAGTTCAACCTTAAGTTTACATTAACTAAGATAGATCTGTTAAAATGTAAAGTATGGTTTCTTTAAAGTTTAATAATCTTTTTCAACAAATTGTTGGGAAAAAAAGGAAATTAGATGAAACAAAAATTTAAAATAAGCAGTGACACTGCAAGATTTATGCAAAAACATAATTTTCCCACAGAATAATAACGACAATAAGTTTATTATATTTCACAGCGCATGAAAATGCATCCATTAACTGTATATGCACACTGTCACATTAAAAACCCATTGTCACATCGTTTGCTCTTTGACAAAAGACACAAACAAATATACAGTGTAATGGAGGAGAGGTGACATCTCCTTAACGCTATCGTTATTTAAGTGATTGCCACTGATTCTGTTTTGAAAATATGGACAAAAGAATCTTTTTAGCTTTATGTAGAAATTGATTTTCATCACTTGATTAATCAAATTTGTTTATAATTTAGCCGCGTTCTGGGAAACCCGGGCTTTATGCATGTGCATTAAATGTCGTCCAAGATTAGCCTTGGCAGTCTGCACAGGCAAATCTGGGATAACACTTTCCATCTAGACTGGATGTTTGTTTAGAAGGGACTAACTTTAAACCCAAAATTCTATTAAAGCGGAAATTGTTGTCACTGATTAGCCAGTGTGGACTGCAGTAGGCTAATCTTGAATGATACTTTTCTCACATAAATTAAGCCGGTTTTCGTAGAGCGCAGCTTAGTTGTTTACTGGTTTACATTATTTGCAACAACACACCCATTAAAGAAGAATACTATGATTTCAATCTTCAAACAGCATTCAGTTGGTTATTATTTGTGAGCGTTAGCTCACAAATAATGTAGAGGCAATTTTGCAAATCACTATGGCTTAACTATCATAGGAACCGTAACCCGTGACTGCCTGTGTGGATAACTGCAAAAAAAGCGTCTGCTCTAACCACCGCATGTGCCTGTTTAAAGTTCTCACTGTACACTACATAGTGTGTATGTATTCAAAAGTATTTAACAGCTTGTAAGACAACGTTGGCCAGGCTAGTGTTTATGATTGAAATCTGTACATATTGGTTGCTTTCATGGAAAACTGGGCTTAATGCATGTCAAATAAAATAAGCCTGTGGACACTGATTAGCTGTATCAATGATTTGAAAAATACAACACATCTCGACCTGTGCTTTAAGACATACTCTTTATAAATTTGAATGGGTTGTGGTCATTTCAAACTTTCGATATAAAAAAAGCTATAACAAAATTTTGAAAACTGAGTTGCGTCTAAGATTTTACAACAGCGAACAAATTCAGTGCCTTCAGCGCTTTGATATTTATATGGTGAAACAACATTATTTGTCTTACATGCATCAACAATATTTCAATGTAAGCAAACATGACTGTTTCAATGTTTGAAAGCAAATCAGCAAAGATAACATCTACATGACATTATATTTTCATTTAACTGCTGTTTTTTAAATGCCAAGGATTTAACATTATGACCCATGGTTTGACAGAACAATGGTTTGACTCTTGATTTATACCATAATTCTCTGGTAAAAAAAACCCAGGCCAGCATAAACAATGTTTACTCAACAAATTGAAAGGCAGACATTTGTAAAGTATTTTCCTAGCCCTGTGGCATAATATTGCCCATTTATGGAGATTGCACACCACCACAGTTGCCCCAATAAAGCAATTATTCAAATGCTGCCGGGTTCCAGAACAAGTTGGCCTCAAAATTCCCTCAAAGGCACTCTTTCAGTGCTGGAACCGAATTTTGAAAGCCTTTGCAAACAGTTTGGATCCAGATGAGACGTCACAGAACGTGGCGTCTCATCAGGATCCAAACTGTTTGCTATTCTGATAGTATTCTTCGAAAAACAATCGAAGAAAATGCTAATTTTTGAAAATCAGCAGACGACATTTTAGCAGACAACAAATTTCCCAGCATGCAAAGGGTTAAAATTCCCTCAAAGGCAGTTAGGTACTGGTATCATACAAATGCAGCATATAACATGTTTGGCAGTAATAACTGTAAGAAACATCCTGATCTACGGCTTAAATAATACTGACGCTGGGGATAAAAAACACTTGGATGAGCCTTGACTAAATTATGGCATCAATATTTCTGGAACATTAGCTCTTTCTGGATAGCTTAGCGTGGCATGTAACATAATCATTTATTTAACACAATATTCCTTGATGAGACCATGGGAAAAACACACCAGTGTCCTGGGACCAGCAATTTATACTGGCAAAGGGGAAGAAAAGAATCCCACGCCATATTTAATAAATGAGCCACTCTCTGGGAAAATGGGGCTTAATACATGTGTGTAAAGCGTCGTCCAAGATAAGAGACTGTGAAGTCTACATAGGCTAATCAGGGACAACAGTTTCCAATTTTATGGAATTTTTAGTTTAAAGGAAGTCTTGTCCTAGCGAAATTCCCAACAGTTTATGCAGAAAATGTTGAGCCTGATTAGCCTGTGCCGATTGCATAGGCTAATCTGGGAAGACACCTTACGCACATGCATTAAACCCTATTTTCCCAAAGCCAGACTCATTAAAATGCTTCATTAGATCTGGCTTCACAAAAATTGCAGATGATGCATCTTGTGCGCATTTTGTGTATTTTCATCCTTGTGGGGTCACTGAATAAACACTGAACTACAGATGCAACATGCCTTGTTGCTTATTCCAAAGCACTTTGTAGTATAAATTATGCAAATTTCTTTGCCCACATAAATACCGCCAGCCAGAACAACAAAGTAAATACAGTGTTGCATGACATTTATTCAACGGCTAATAAGAAGTTCCTGCTACAAGCTTGGCTGCGCTACAGTCCGGAAATTAACACAATAATTACCCTTGCGAACAGCATGCAATGTTGTCACCTGAGAAGAGACTGCAATGTTGTCACATGAGACGAGACGGGATGTTATGACAACACTGGACAGAGCAGATTTATCATTAATTTGAACTGTTAATGGATGTGGAAGTTATGGGCTTCTAAAATTGTGGACTATGGTGGACCATGGATGTGAACCATTGTAGCCATTAAAATAATGCAGTAAATTATTTATTCAATCTATTAAAGAATGTTTTGCCTGTCTGTCTGTCTAAGGCACTTGTGGCATAATAAAATTATTTTAATTATATTAAAACTAGGAAATATGTATACATTTAACTACAAAAGGTTTCTTTTCTGTGAATTAAACATCACCAGCTGCACAAAACCCTTTGCCCTGCTGATGATTAGCCACTTGTTTGATAGCAGGGAGAAAATACCACAATATTAGTTCAGTTATTGATGCTTCCACCCACAAATAATTAAGTCCATATTCTACTAGATCTTATCCAGTTTGTTCATGTGCATCCTTCCACCCATCTTTGATTAATGGTTTATAGCTACAGCCATGATTATCATTCCAGAGCAAATGGCTATATATCTTTATTTATTATCCAACAATTCAAGTGGATGTTGGATGTGTTAGGGAGTTTTGGTGCACAATTTTTAACCCATTTATGCCTAGCGTCTAGAAAAAAGGCCTTAGCAAACCAACGTAGACCCAGATGAGACGCCGCATGATGCGGCGTCTCATCAGGATCTGCACTGTTTGCTTAAAGGAATTTCTGTAAGAAATATTCTAAATATAGAAATAAATATACTAGACATCCCTAATTTTTGAAAATAAATTGATCCAATTTAGAAGGATGGGAGAGTCCACTAGGCATAAATGGGTTAAATAATTATTGAAATAATAGCTTTAAAGCTCATATTTCTAACATTGTATTGAAGCTAAAATTTGTTGAAAGCCAGAGGATTGTTTTGAGTCCATTCTCAATTTTATGGCAAAAAAATATTCATTATAGCTATAAAAAGACATTTTTAATGGATATAATATTCACAAAGATGGGTCGATATGCAAATAAATTATGACACTTCTAAATATTACGCAGGAATAACAGGAAGTGATTTTATTATTGTATGTGTGTAGGAGGGGGGGTTATAGGTGAGAGAAGTGAATAATTTAGAACATTGCTAAAAAAAATCAGAAGATTATATCAAGCACAAATTTGTCAACCAAGTCCAAGCATGAACCTCATAATACTCCATTTGTATAACAAATGGATATAGTTGCATTTTCTTTACTTTGCTCTAAAATCAATTTCAGCATGAAATTTTAAATGTGTATTGCAATTTATTTTCTAGACTCACTGAAAGAAAGCACTCTTTTTGAATTATAGCTCTAATTGACAGCTTTTCATTTCTTACTGAAATTCAATTTTGGCGTGGTCTTGAGTAAGAATGGAATCAAGAGTCCTCAGGAGATCATACCCAGGTGGAAACCCACTGGGCCAGATGGGAGTGAGAACTGAATTGGTTAGCCAAGTTGAGAAGTGCATGACATTGCTGACATGTGGACAGCCCCTGAAATGTCATCTATGACTATTTAAATAACACTGCTGTTTATACCAAAATATTGGCAAATACGAAAGACTTCCTTATTTCTACATCATAACATGCCATAACGCTGAATGATGTGACAGCGGTCTTTAGTCTCTAGAGCACTATAACTTTTGCCTAGCGTGCTTACTTGCACTTAATTAGAACATTTATAAATAAAAGAAACAAAAATTCTAAAGGCGAATTCAAAAGTTGCAACCACTGTCATACAAGAACATTGTGTGACCTATATAATTATCTGTTTAATCTAAAAACAGGCTTCCTGAAATTATTCAGATAGTTAGATCTTTATTAAGCATCTGTAATATCAGTCTAGTGTATAAAATGTTAATTAACAGCAATAAAGGTTACACCAAGAGCAGACTCAGTATTAGGTGTTACATATCAAAGGTAACCCGTCAGTCACTTAAAAAACGACTGTCATAATACACCACAATTTATGGTTGGCTACGATTTTCAGGTCATTTCTACTCAACAGCCCATGAACTCATGGACGTTCTTTTATCAGGTGTTTTCTTTATGAGCCTGCTTCTGGAAAAACTTCATGCATGTGCGTTAAGAGTCGTCTCAGATTAGCCTGTGCAGTATTTTCGTTTAGAAGAGACTTCTTTTTAACAAAACATTTTATAAAAGAGGAAAGTGTTGTCCCTGATTAGCCTGTGCAGACTGCCCTATGCACATGCATTAGGCCCAGTTTTTCCAGAACGAGGCTCTTATGATTCAAGGGTAGCTCTTTTTAGCTCTTATGATTCAAGGGTAGCTCTCTTTAGCTCTTATAATTCAAGAGTAGCTCTCTTTAGCTCTTATGATTCAAGGGTAGCTCTCTTAAGCTCTTATGATTCAAGAGTAGCTCTCTTAAGCTCTTATAATTCAAGGGTAGCTCTCTTTAGCTCTTATGATTCAAGGGTAGCTCTCTTTAGCTCGTATAATTCAAGAGTAGCTCTCTTTAGCTCTTATGATTCAAGAGTAGCTGTCTTTAGCTCTTATGATTCAAGGGTAGCTCTCTTTAGCTCTTATGATTCAAGGGTAGCTCTCCTTAGCTCTTATGATTCAAGAGTAGCTCTCTTTAGCTCTTATGATTCAAAGGTAGCTCTCTTTAGCTCTTATGATTCAAGGGTAGCTGTCTTTACAACCACTAAGCACTCGTATAGCACATATAAGTATGGTGGATCAACGGTTCAAAAATGATACCGAATATCAAACAGGGCATACACGTAATTCATGGATCAAAGGTTCCAAAAAGATTAGGATAGACAGAATATCATACAGAATATTTATTTATATTTTACCTTCTATCATTATGCTTCTTCTTACACCTAACTAAACACCTTAAGCGGAACATTGTTGTAATATATTGGCACCAACTCCTTACCTATCTTAATCATATGCCAACTAGAAAAGATACTTGTGGCTCTAATGGACTACCATACAGTGAATATGTTATAAAACTCTGTATTATGAAACACGGTAATTAACTCCAAATTATGATACAGGCATAACAATCTGAATGGAATATTGTATCTTGTACACACATACAGTGAGATAAATGCCAAGAAAGAATTAGAACACTTGTTCCAAATCATAGCTAAAATAGTAACATCTTTGTTTTATTCTATCCTGTGTCTGGAATGTCTATAACCATGTTATCTGAATAAAGTATAATTAAACTATTTAACAATAGTGTGCTCTTGAGTGTCAAAATTCAGACTGTTAATGCCATAGAGGTATGCATTAAATGTCAAATTTGTTGAATTTGACTTTATAACAATCAGTATATTACTTAATTATCAGCAAAAGAAATTTGGGAATATATTTTTATTTTTTTTATATACAAAAGGCTTAACATTATAACAGTTAAAAATCATATACTGGACTTAAATTGTCTTACCATCAAAGTGTATAAGTGTAGTGTATTAGTGAAGTGTCTATATCAGATAACTGTTAAGTTTTTTAAACATTATCTTTTCTGCCATGTATTCAATATGTCCCCATATCAGCCCAGACAAATAATGGCACTGACACTTGACTTCTTTACTAATAACATGCTCTACAAACTGGCCCACATGCATTTAATTAGACCAACTATAATCCAGGACATTGTCAAGGACCATACACACCATGACCTCAACACATACATCAAAATAACCAATTCCAAGAATTACTTTCAAGAAAAGACACATGAGAAAGTTTCAAAAACAAGACTGTGAATACAATTTCACATCTAGGATTCTCAAAAGCTCAACCGAATGCCTCTTGCATTCCACTTAGGCTTAGAGAATGTTCAAGAAGGTTTCAATTGCAAGATGCAAAAGCTGTTCTATTGAACGTGCACCAGAAGTCAGTCACATAGAACCTGCGCACATTCTGACCATCTCATAATCCCTAGAACCTGCAAAACCCATTTTCGCCATTGTAAACACATTTTCTATTTTACGGCTAATTGAATCCATTACAATTAGTACGCCAAAACATCATGAGAACCGGCACAGGTATCATCAATTATCGGCAAAAACTATGCATCGTCAAAAAAGCTAAGGAGCACCTGAAGTTGCTTTCGCATATGTGTTGCGTTCTGAGAAAACTGGACATAATGCTTGTGCGTAAAGTGTCGTCTCAGATTAGCCTGTGCAGTTCGCACAGGCTAATCAGGGACGACACTTTCCGCCTAAACTGGATTTTCGCTAAGAAGAGACATCATTTAAACGAAAAATATATAAGCGGAAATTGTCGTCCCTGATTAGCCTGTGCGGACTGCACAGGCTTATCTAGGATGACAATTTACGCACAAGCATTTTGCCCAGTTTTCTCAGAACACGACACATATTACTGTGTCCAATTACATATCTGTGAGTGGGAAAAAGTATATTAGATTTCTGACATTGAGAGATTTTATCAGGTTTTTTCTTTGATGCTGCAACAATCGACTGCCTCATGGTGTCATATTGTGGTAATAATACCAATTTGCCAAATACCTTGATGGTGTGATGTCTATTTCGTAAGTATCCAGGTTATGTTAAACTTACATTCTTAACATTATGAACTGGTCCCAAATTGTATAATTGTAAGCTCTGGGAAAACAGGTATTAATGCATGTGTGTAAAGTATCTTCCCAGAAAAGCCTGTGCAGTNATAATTCACAGCTGTTTAGTGTTTCAGTATATAACTAATGTAAATAATGTGACATACAAATGGCTGGCCCACGAGTGAGCGCAGGCTGATGCAGATCAGATCGCCCAATCTTCAACATTCATTACTCATAACTCCAAACAGCAACAGTGGGGCTTTATCTCTTATATTCCATCATAAATGACACATATTGTTCTTTGTTGAGGAGTGTGACATGAAACCTGCATCAGAAGCTAACATTCACTGCAGAAAGATCATGTTTGTTGTTATAATTATATCACGCATGTTATCTTGAAACAGTGCTCCCGTGTGCCCGAATTACATTCAGTGTTTTCATTGCACACTCCAGCAACAATCTTTTAATCTTTAAATCTCCAGGGGCTACAAACAAATGCTTGAAACTCACATGCAATCTGCCAAAAATGATACCCCATAATGGCCATATGTTTTATCTCCAACAAAAAAGAGCATTTTGAAATGTCAGGAGACACAAGTTCGGCAGAGAGATTGCAATATCAATAGGAAAAATGTGGAGGACTGGAAACTGGGTGTCAACAGATTGCCAACACATACCATTGCAACATACTAGAGTCATAAGCAACGGAACTGTGACAGAACTGCACTTGGGGCTGTAAATTGCAATAATATGCAGAGGAGGCCAAATAAATTTGAGTGTTCTGGTAAAACTAGGCTGAATGCATGTGTGTGAAGTGTCGTTCCACATTAGCCTGTGCAGTCTGCACAGCCCGCAGCCTATTGGGGGGGACACTGTCCGCGTTTATCGTACTTTTCGCTTAAAAGAAGTCTCTTCTCAGCGAAAATTCAGTTTTGACAGAAGTGTCTAGTCCCTGATAAGCTTCTGTGGACTGCACACGATAATCTGGGACAACACTTTATGCTAAATTGATTGAGATGGTTTTACCAGAGCAAAGCTCATTTTCAATAAGTCAAAATGACACGAGCATGCTATAATAGGACCAATTCAGATGAGAGAAACATTAAATGAGACAAACTTGACATTTTGACAGAAGCAAGTGCATCAGTCTAACTCTTAAGCCAAACAATAAGAAAGTTTGTATCCATGACAAAGTGGGGGCAATGTTCTTGCAAATATATTGAGCTATTTCAGCCAAGATTATTGAATAAAAAAAAAACATATCATGGGAATTTCATAACATTCTTTCAGTCTTGATCTGGCCTCAAAGAGGATATTCCTTCAGAAAATCAAATTCAACCACCATGGCTCCCAAGGGGGCAACACCAAATTGATTTGGAGGAATGCCTTGCATTGTGAAACAACTCTGCAAGTGGCACATCATTTCTCATCAGCCTTATCTTCCAGCATTAGCAAACTTGTCAAAATTACCATCTCCCACAGGGCGGGATTGTGTGTGCCACAGGCCCAATGTCAGCATGGCACTTTAACACACAGAGGCAGTTTCAGGCCATTATATTGTGGTGCTTAAGTGGTGTCACTGTGTACTATCCAAAATACTTATTTAAGCATTCTTATCATTTACGTACGTGTGGCATAACCTTCCTTATCTAATGAAGTGTGCCCTACAATATTACACTTTACTCTCTTCAATATTTTAAGGCCTCACTTATCTTTACTTAAATCACTGACTATTATAGCATTCATTTGTTGATGTTGTTTCATGAGTAATTCAAGAGCATTATCAGAACCAGTAAAACACAGAATATTGATAAAGCTCTGATCCTTGACACAAGAAATGGGCCATTTGTTCCAAGCTGTTGCTGCTGCCTGTGTATTAAGATAAATATGGGTGAGATACTATGATCACTGTTTAACTCTTTCAGTGCTGGAACCGAATTTTGAAGGCCTTTGCAAACAGTTTGGATCCAGATGAGATGCCAGCCAGTCAACGTGGCGTCTCATTAGGATCCAAACTGTTTGCTATTCTGATAGTGGTCTTTGAAAAAGGGAAGAAAATGATGATTTTAGAAATTCAGCAGACGACATTTTAGCAGAATACAAATTTCCCAGCATGCAAAGGGTTAATTCACAGCTGTTTAGTGTTTCAGTATATAACCAATGTAAATAATGTGACATACAAATGGCTGGCCCATGAGTGAGCTCAGGCTGATGATCAGGTCGCCCAATCTTCAACATTCATTACTCATAACTCCCAACAGCAACAGTGGGGCTTTATCTCTTATATTCCATCATAAATGACGCATATTGTTCTTTGTTAAGGAGTGTGACATGAAACCTGCATCAGAAGCTAACAGTTACTGCAGAAAGATCATGTTTGTTGTTACAATTATATCACGCATGTTATCTTGAAACAGTGCTCTTGTGTGCCCGAATTACATTCAGTGTTTTCATTGCACACTCCAGCAACAATCTTTTAATCTTCAGGGGCTACACACAACTGCTTTAAACTCACATGCAATCTGCCAAAAATGATACCCCATAATGGCCATATGTTTTATCTCCAACAAAAAAGAGCTTTTTGAAATGTCAGAGACACAAGTTCTGCAGAGAGATTGCAATATCAATAGAGAAAAAGTGAAGGACAGGAAACTGAGTGTCGTTACAGATTGCCAAAACATACCATGGCAACATACTAGAGTCGTTAGCAACAGAACTGTGACAGAACTGCACTTGTGGCCGAGTCAACTTACATTCTAAGGTCAATGACACTATATGTGCAGAGGGGGCCAAGTCAATTTGAGCCTAATGTTCTGGAAAAACTAGGCTTAATGCATGTGTGTAAAGTGCATGTCTTTCCAGATTAGCCAGTGCAGTCTGCACAGCCCGCAGCCTATTGGGGCCACACTTTCCGCTTTTATGGTACTTTTCGCTTAAAAGAAGTCTCTTCTTAGCGAAAATCCAGTTTGGACAGAAGTGTGTCGTCCTTGATTAGCTTCATGCACATGATTGAGACGGTCTTCCCAGAGCAAAGCTCATTTTCAATAAGTCAAAATGACACGAGCATGCTATAATAGGACAAATTAAGATGAGAGAAACATTAAATGAGACAAACTTGACATTTGACAAAAACAAGTGCATCAGTCTAACTCTTAAGCCAAACAATAAGAAAGTTTGTATCCATGACAAAGTGGGGGCTATGTTCTTGCAAATATATTGAGCTATTTCTGACAAGATTATTGAATAAAAAAAAAACATATCATGGAAATTTCATAACATTCTTGCAGTCTTGATCTAGCCTCAAACAGGATATTCCTTCAGAAAATCAAATTCAACCACCATTACTCCCAAGGGGGCCACTCCGAATTGATTTGGAGGAATGCCTTGCATTGTGAAACAACTCTGCAAGTGGCACATCATTTTTCATCAGCCTTATCTTCCAGCATAAGCAAACTTGTCAAAATTACCATCTCCCACAGGGCGGGATTGTGTGTGCCACAGGCCCAATGTCGGCATGGCACTTCAAGACAGAGGCGGTTTCAGGCAATTATATTGTGGTGTTTAAGTGGTGTCACTGTTTAAAAAGTGTACATTCCAAATTACTTATTTAGGCATTCGTATCATTTACGTAAGTGTGGCATAACCCTATAGGGACCAATCATCAGTCATTAACACAGGTAATTATTTTGGTATAAAAAGTATGCATTCATCAATAGTTTATTAAGATATACTTAGGCCTGAAGCATAGTTGTGTCTTAACCCTTTGAGTGCTGGAACCGGATTTTGAAGGTTTTTGCAAACAGTTTGGATCCTGATGAGACGCCACAGAACGTGGCGTCTCATCAGGATCCAAACTGTTTGCTATTCTGATAGTATTCTTTGAAAAAAAATCGAAGAAAATGCTAATTTTAGAAATTCAGCAGACGACATTTTAGCAGACGACAAATTTCCCAGCATGCAAAGAGTTAACAATATCTCTGAACAGTAGAATTATGCAAAGAGCAAATGAGCCACCCTTTCAAAACTGAGCTTAATGCATGTACGTTAAATATCATTCCAGATCAGCATGGAAGTCCTCACAGGCTAATCTGAGAGAAAAACAACACTCTCTCCTTTCATGGAATTCTTTGTTTCCAGAAAGTCTCTTCTAAACAAAATATCCAGTCTAGCCTTTAGTGTCATCCCAGAATAGCCTGTGTGAACTGCACAGGCTAATCTGAAACAATACTTAAAGCACATGCATAAAGCCCAGTTTTCACAGAGCTGAAATAGTTCAGCCTGATTCTGAAATAATTATTATGATAGTCATAAGTTCTAATTTTGCAATGAATTGTGTACACGGCCACAATGAGCCATCTGCAATAATTGTGCCCCATGGGATTGGTTGACGCCACTTCAATACATCTCAGAATGCTGTCATAGTGGCAGCATGAAATGGATACTGCAACAAATACCAATGATAGCTTGACTGTTATTTAATTATATATGTATCCGTATGAATGTCAGACTGTGGGGTGGGGGTGGGGGAAGAGGTTTCAGATGAAAATTACAACAGCTATTCAAAAGGCTGTATCTGACCTAAATACCTTATAGACATACGCAATAAGTAATAATATGTTTCAAAGTTTATAACCATGCAATAATATAAAAGCAATGTTTGTTGATTCACAACATTGACTATTGTTTCCATAAAAATGTACAAGCGAATTCCCACACAAAAATTGTATTAATTTAACAACACCATCAAAAGCCATGTATACATTAATGTACGTGTTGTGAGACCAACATAGTTACACTATCACAATTATCAGTTCACAGTTGATTACTCCCACATAAAAATTAAGTATAACCATCATTGTTGAGGTTATCTTGTCAAATCACACCATCAGCTCCATAAATACCTTGACACAAAGTATGGCCATGAAAGTAAATGTTGTAGCTGGCGGTCCATCAACAGCTAGTTGCTCATAGCAAGGTGTCATAAACACATTTATGGTATTTGAGAATGATAAAGTAACGCACTTCAAACGAGAAGCAAACTGACAGGAATTTGCCCTCACTGCTTTTATGGTAAAATAACAATATGTGATTGCTAAACACATGTCTCAGTAATATGGTTAAATGCCTAACATATATTGGTAATGCTAAATAGTAGGATAATTGTTCATGGAAATTTGAATACATCCACATGATGTACACTGAGAAGTGCATATCATTTGCATTACATTTTCAGCGAATTTACACATGCAAATGCAGAATTCTAGCAGCTATTTAGAGCCAAACAGTTTTAACACTTTCAAGTCATTATGCAAAGATATGCAGACATTTAGAACTCCAAGAATAGCAACTCATTCATACAGGTACCAATCACAACTAATGGGCTTGCACATACTACATACTTCAAGTGTTATGTAGGTCAGGACTTTTAACAAATGTTTATACCCTTTTTAGTGCATGGCCATTCAGGGTACAGGGCTTATATATTACCCTTAAACTGATGGCCTGGAGTCAGTGAACTGCAGCAGAAACATGCCAATTAAGACCTCTATGGTTGCTTTATTATAAGCAGGCAGTTGCATTTCATGATTGTCAAATATGCAGTAAATTACTGGGTTTATCAAATGAGGGGTGGGTAATGCCCTGACAGAAATGTGAAATCTGTCATTGTATCATGTCAGAGGCAGTGATTCTTATCTTTACAGCAATTTAATCAGCTAGATGATGGACTGGGCAGGCTTTCACTGCACATAAATTTGAAGGAATAATTACACCTGTGGGCTGCTGCTTCCAGCAAAGTAATATGTAGGAATAACACACCATTAACCATACCTGGAAAGTTTGTTGCATTACACTAAAAATACCACAGTTTAACCCATTTATGCCCAGTGGACTCTACCATCCTTCTAAATCGGATCAATTTATTTCCAAAATTAGAGATGTCTGGTATATTTATTTCTATTTCTCATCTGGGTCTAGGCTGTTAGCCTAAGCCTTTTTTCTAGGAGCTAGGCATAAATGGGTTAAAACAGGGTCCATGTTGTTTCATGAACAAGCTAAACATTTAATCTAAATAGTTAAAGCCCACAAGGAAAGATATTAATAATAAATAACTAAACCAGTTGAAGAACAAACTTGGGAGATAAGGCTGCACAGTGGCTGAACAGTCGACTATTTGTCATAAAAAAAACCCAGTCCACTTCATTAAGCCATATCAGTTGAACCTTTTAAGGGTTGCATGATAGCTAAAAACACAAAGCATTAAATGCTTGAATGCTATCTTTCTGTGGAGAGCTTTGCATGACACTGATAGCTAAGGACAGTTAAAAGGCTGAAATGGCTGACTCAGCACTTGGCAAAAAGTTTGTTTTTTTATAAAAACGGTGTCACATCACCACTGAAATGTTAATGGCATTATTTTGTTCTTAAATGTTTAACCCGCATTACAGGATGTTTTGAGAAAAAGAATGAAACCTTATCGTGTTAATGAAACAATATAAAACTGCAAATGAAATGGGTCCATAGAACATGGATATTAAATGTCTCGTGACTCTAGCAGTTATACTTGTTGAGTTACACTAGGCGAAATTCAAAACATTTTTCTTTACCATTGACGTTGGCAAAAAAANAAAGCATGAGTCAAACAGCAGCCCCATTAGGACGGGAGAATCTTCAGTGACAACCCTGCCACTCTAGGTGTTGAACACCCAGGGCATGCAAGTGACATAACCCTCAAGGACCGAGCATCCTGCCCTCAAGACATCTCAAGTGCAGACAATCCAGACATGTTTTGTTTTGAGAGCTCTGCAATCATATGTGGCACCTAATAATGGCCTGGCTGCAAGTTGTGAACAATTAACAAAGAACTATGGCCTTGGAAAACCTTATCAGCCTCTTAAATGAGTGCACTTATTGTAACTATAACACAGTAACATGTGATGCTGTTAAAGTATTAAATACATTAGTGGACCTGTACAGACTCATGGATGTGTTCTTAAACAGTGGTGTTAGTATATCTTCTTTGGAAAGTCACTTTTATTTGTTAACCATGTAACCCTCTGATGTTGTAGCTTCTTAGGCATTTTTATAATGCATGTATGCCATAATAGATTTCTATGTTTTGAAGTGAATGTCAAAGGTCCTATATACACACAATCTTGTACATTTAACCCTTTGCATGCTGGGAAATTTGTCATCTGCTAAAATGTTGTCTGCTAAATTAATAAAATTAGCATTTTCTTTGATTTTTTTTCAAAGAATACTATAGAATAGCAAACAGTTTGGATCCTGATGAGACGCCACGTTCTGTGGCGTCTCATCTGGATCCAAACTCACTGTTTGCAAAGGCCTTCAAAATCCGGTTCCAGCGCTCAAAGGGTTAATGCAGGCATTAAGATAGAACAATAGAAAATCAAAATGCTGCTCACACAAAGTTATAAGGCAAAGGACAAAATTCCTTTAAAAAGATGGTTACACTTACATTTGCTTCAGTTTAAAAAAAACAACAACAACACCACTTTGTAAGACATTAGGAGCCATGGCTACTTTAATAGAGTTTTAATACTTAATCCTTCAATCAGACAATAAAACCATTCTTGTGTAAGGCATTAAAGGTGTATTAAGTTTGATATTTGGAAGAATGGACATATTATACTCTTACATAACAGTTTCAGAGGCACTCAATTAACATGGCCATATTTAGATCATAACAATGTCACATAAATCCACCCATACAGAAATAGTGTTGTTACCTTTAGTTATTTCAGATTTTGTAACGAGTATTATCAATGTGTCTTACTTGTTTTGGCTAACTATAAATCAACAAGAATTCAACTGGATGCACGTATAAGTAAATAAAACCTCCCATAATACCAACAGCAATAATTATTGTTATCTTTTAATTTTGGAGCTCATCTCCTCAGTAGAAAATATATGAGCTATAAGAAGACAGGGATGCATTTGCATAGAGTATTATCCCAGATCAGCCAGTGGAGTCAGTAAGGCTGATCAGAGACAACAGTTTGCACTTTTATATAATTCTTTGTTTAAAGGAAGTCTCATCTAAAGGAAAATCTAGTTGGAAAGTATCATCCCATTTAGCCTGTGAAGATAAACAGCATAAAATGATAAAACATGTAGTCTTGCTGTTTTTCGGCGTTAGCTGTATACGCCAGGTTTTCACCTTAGCCTGACCTTTGTAAGCAACCAATCNGAAAATCTAGTTGGAAAGTATCATCCCATTTAGCCTGTGCAGATAAACAGCATAAAATGATAAAACATGTAGTCTTGCTGTTTTTAATATATTAAACAAATTAAAGAAAACTGCAATTAAAGAATGTTAATTTAAACCATTCAAGATTTGGTTACTTAATTTACATAATTAATTCCAACTAAAACTATGTGTGGAATGCATGGAAGGGCTTCAGTCAGTGTATATCTGCAGTGACCCAGACAAACACGTAATATAAGTGACATACTTGATATGTAACTCAACACCACAAAGCAGGTTTTTTTGCATATTGATTCAAACAATGGAATAGATATAACAACTAGATGTGGAATGTTTAGTTTCAATTGCACAAAAGAATCCTGGGATACAATCCTGGGACATAAAACAAGCTGTTTTTTTTTATATGAACATACTGTTTTCTTTCTGTCTGACAATTGTAAACTTCTTATTAGGCATTATATACAGTTTGTATAATAATCCCAGAATATATTGGTCATATTAATATTTTTTATTTTTAAGCATTCTGATGCATTTTTTTTATTATACACTAACTCTTCAAAAACTGTTTCAATATGGATTAAAATATCTTCACAAAACATCTCCTTAAAATTAAATTCAACAAAAATGTATTGTTATTCGTTCAGTTGGAAATTTCTGTATAATACCTATACCCTAATTGTTTTAATGCTTGGTGACCGGCAGACTTTGTCAAATCTTTCACCTTTGAGTACAGTGCAAACAAGATGGTGTAGTATATATATAACTTCTACGGTTTATTTTACATCAAAGAGAAACTGCATTATATACTTCCACTTAGCACAATTTATTGTGTACCATCCAGTAAGGTATGTAAGGCGACATACTTGACACACTTAGCGGTATGGTTAGAATGTGCTTATATAAGTTATAACAACAGAAGGTCTCATCCCTATCTGTTGTAAAATACTAACCACAAAGTGACAATATCATCATCTTAAACCTGAGGCAGGTTATGTTACAACTTCATCCCCATAATATAACTAAGGTGTATGGTTTCTTAAATATACAAATGTTTCACTTGAGTAATTTCAGTAAGTGAAGCAGAAAGTTTCACATCATCATGTTTGCAAATGATTAAAATGTTTGTGAGGCAAACAAAACTGAAAAAAACCTTCTTAAATGGGCAATACTTTCCTATGATATTTAACACCAACAAGAGCACCGTCAAGCGGATGCCAACGCTCGGCTGCGGGTGCAGTTTTGAATTAAAAAAAAAANACATGCATGCAAAATATCAAGTTGCTATCTTCAATATTGAAAAAGTTATGGCCAATGTTAAAGTTTTCGGACGACGACCACGACGACGACGACGCGGAAGACGAGAGGGCTATGACAATACCTCGGGTTTTCTTCAAAAACAGCCGAGCTAATAAAAACCAAAGAAACAAAAGTGGACAGCCATGAAAACAATGGGATCAAGACTGCAAATAGTCCATGAAATGTACGTAGATAAACAATACAAAAAATTAAAGGAATTTAGTAAAGACCACCCAGGTTCATTTCTGGTTTGGGGAAAATACAATAGTTAAGAAGTTTCAAATAAGTTGTTTGAAGAAAATATTTGAGCCACGCTCTGTTTTCTAAGTGCATGTGCATAAAGTTTCATGGAAGAGGCTAATCATGGATGACAATTTCCACTTTAATGGTATTTTCTATTTAAAGGCAGTCTCTTCTTAGCCAAAATCCAGTTTAGGCAGAAACTGGCGTCCTTGATTAGCCTGTGCAGACTGCACAGGCTAATCTGGGATGACACTTAACGCATATGCATTAAGCCCCATTTTCATAGAGCGAGGCTCATTCACTATGGACGATGTACAACCAATGCCAAACAATGACTGACCACAAATATATATAGCTCATTCTGGAGCAAAGTTAAGCAAAGTAAAGACCGATCAACACTTGGTTATGACTTTAAACTGCCACGCTGGATGTTGCTTGCAGGTACATACCTTGGTTTCAGACATGACATACAGGGAGGTGTTGGTTGGGTTCACGAACATGTTCGGTTTGATTTCCTCCCCCGCAGAAAGATCAAACTGTTCGTAGATGGTGCCGGCATTCTGGGTNGACGCTAGGCATAAATGGGTTTATATACTGTACATAAATAAGTGAGTAAATGTCACTTTTGCATTGAATGAGGGTCTATGAATAAATGCGAAGGAATACATTTTATTCATGCGAAAAAGCTGGATATTGACCTATGTTTTACATTTTATTTTCTTATGATTTTAAATTGTGAATGTAAAAAGTGTGTATGGGTTTTATCACAATATATGTGCACAAGTGTTATAAAATAAATAGTTTCAATGCTTGCCTTTTTGATCACACAGATCTTCATAAAAAATACATTTTTTAGCACTTTACTACAAATATCAAACAGATAATCTGAGCCAGTTGGTAATGTCCAAAATTGTCTGAGATTGATAACATTAAAACATAACTTTGATTTTAAGTACACACTTCTGGATATCTCCCAAATACCATGTTCATCTAAATGTATCATTTGGCCATGAAAAAGTAATTAAAGCAATGAAACAATTTTGCCTTGAGATATCCCAAGGGGTCTCAGGAATTTGTTTCCAACTTTCAGCTTAATTACAATGTTTATAACTTAACGGAGAGCCACAGTCAAACTCCAATTAAGTCTTAAGTGTTATTATGAATCTGCAATCGAGAATAATCTTGTAAATGCAATAACGACCAGAAACAATTTGGCATTGTCAAGATATGGCCAATAAAACTTCCTTAATGTCTCAAAATAATGATTAAAACCTGAAGCAAGTAAATAAATATAAGCTGCACATGCATTTTTTGTGAAAAGTCTTAATTTAATACTTGTATGAACGATTTAAAGATATGCAAACTGAAATAAGCAAACTGTGAGCTTCAATGATAAGGTGGGCATGTTCAAAACAATCATGAAAGAAAAAACAACACAATAACAATCAGTAAAAGATATTTAAGCCTGCCGACATGTCTAGCTTGCTTTTCAAGGATTAAAAGTACATTGATAGGATTAATATGCTAACAATAATAGTTTCACGATCATCATCAGACTGAACTATTTGAACGGTGCTCTTGGAAAACTGGGCTTAATGCATGTGCGTAAAGTGTTGTCCTGGATAAGCCTGTGCAGTCAGCACAGGCTATTCTGGGACAACAATTTCCGTCTAGACTGGATTTTCCTTTATAAAAGAGTTCCTTTAAACAAAACATTTTATTAAATCAGAAAAAGTGTCGTCCATGATTATTCTGTCGGGACTTCATAAGTTAATATGAGACGATACTTTACTTACCAGTACATGCATTAAGCCTGGTTTTCCCAGATCACAGCTAATATATTTGTTACATATAATTTACTTGAATTATTGCTTTAACTATAACAAAGTGCCTAGTGAAAGACTTAAAATGTTCAATGACATGATTACTAATTACTTCAAGCAACGTTTAAGCAATTAATGGGCAAATAATGCAGGTGTGAATTCCAGACTCATGCTCCCCAAGTTACTACTCTGTTCCCAGTGCATTCCAATGGGCTGATAAAAAAAAACTGCTGAGAATAAGTGTGCCAGTTAATAACGCAAAATGAGCCATAAGCACGTATTCATATGAGCCAAGCTCTGGGAAAACTGGGTTTAATGCATATATGTGAAGTGCACAGGCGTCCCAGATAAGCCTGTGCAGTCTGCTAATCATTGACGACACTTCACGCTTTTATGGAATTTTTCCCTTGAAAGAAGTCTGCTCTAAATGATAATTGAGTCTAGCTGGAAAGTGTGCTAATCCGGGACGACACTTTACGCCCATGCATTAAGCCCAGTTTTCCCAGGGTTAGTTCATATGATTCAATTTTACTCACATTACAACTACTGACAAGATCCATGATTCCGGAGTGACAGAATTCTTACTTAAGACTTTCGCGGTTGCCATGACATAACCACAGAACATTGTTATCTGCAGAAATACCCAAAACACTGATTGAAATGTAATTGATCAGTCAGCAAAAATCTGGAAAGCATCAGGAACCTCTTTTTGAACCCAGCGGGTACAAAATAAATGGATGACAAATGCCACACTGATGGACAAGTAGCCTACGGATAAACATGTAGGATACAGCCAGATGAGATGTATCCAAGCCAATGAGAAATAGATAACATGCCTGATAAGCCAATTTGGCAGGGTCATGGCCATGATAACACCATCACAGAGCGGGCAGTGTTGGAGTCAGAGTGGAGTTTTATCAATACTGAGACATCTAAACTAGGCTAATTCAGTGGAACCAATACTGATTGAATTGGTATATGATCAAAGCCAATGAAAACTTTTAATGTAATTGGTAGTTAAGAAGGTACTAAGGTGATTTTTCTTTACATGTTTTACTCACATTTATCAGTGCAGCATTTAATTAATAACATTCTGAGGGCAAAATTAGACTCGAATGTATGCAAAATGTAAGTTTAATTGGAAAATTTCACATGCTTGTTTTTTATTGAAAATTATGGCACAGTGGTAGCCTTTTTTTAGAAATTCAGGCCACTTTCTGGAGCTATGCTGATCGCATATGGCATAAGACCCATTTTTGCATTACGTGGCGCATATTGCATGATGAATCATACTTTGGTTTCTGGCCACCAACTGAATCATATCTTGGCATACTTGACATCTGAATGTATGGCTGTTACAGACAGTTCAAAGTAGATCTGTTTTGACAATGACCTCATAGCATCATTACTTCGTGCACAGTATGTAAATATTTCTAACATGTTACTCAAACACTAAATGTTTATAGTCACACATGCAGTGATAGAAACTTAAACTGCTTGACAATTACTCTTCACCCTTGATATCTCAATACTTTTTGTAAAGATTGACAATTACTCTTCACCCTTAATATCCCAATACTTTTTGTAAAGATTGACAATTACTCTTCACCCTTAATATCCCAATACTTTTTGTAAAGATTGACAATTACTCTTCACCCTTAATATCCCAATACTTTTTGTAAAGATTGACAATTACTCTTCACCCTTAATATCCCAATACTTTTTGTAAAGATTGACAATTACTCTTCACCCTTAATATCCCAATACTTTTTGTAAAGATTGACAATTACTCTTCACCCTTAATATCCCAATACTTTTTGTAAAGATTGACAATTACTCTTCACCCTTAATATCCCAATACTTTTTGTAAAGATTGACAATTACTCTTCACCCTTAATATCCCAATACTTTTTGTAAAGATTGACAATTACTCTTCACCCTTAATATCCCAATACTTTTTGTAAAGATTGACAATTACTCTTCACCCTTAATATCCCAATACTTTTTGTAAAGATTGACAATTACTCTTCACCCTTAATATCCCAATACTTTTTGTAAAGATTGACAATTACTCTTCACCCTTAATATCCCAATACTTTTTGTAAAGATTGACAATTACTCTTCACCCTTAATATCCCAATACTTTTTGTAAAGATTGACAATTACTCTTCACCCTTAATATCCCAATACTTTTTGTAAAGATTGACAATTACTCTTCACCCTTAATATCCCAATACTTTTTGTAAAGATTGACAATTACTCTTCACCCTTAATATCCCAATACTTTTTGTAAAGATTGACAATTACTCTTCACCCTTAATATCCCAATACTTTTTGTAAAGATTGACAATTACTCTTCACCCTTAATATCCCAATACTTTTTGTAAAGATTGACAATTACTCTTCACCCTTAATATCCCAATACTTTTTGTAAAGATTGACAATTACTCTTCACCCTTAATATCCCAATACTTTTTGTAAAGATTGACAATTACTCTTCACCCTTAATATCCCAATACTTTTTGTAAAGATTGACAATTACTCTTCACCCTTAATATCCCAATACTTTTTGTAAAGATTGACAATTACTCTTCACCCTTAATATCCCAATACTTTTTGTAAAGATTGACAATTACTCTTCACCCTTAATATCCCAATACTTTTTGTAAAGATTGACAATTACTCTTCACCCTTAATATCCCAATACTTTTTGTAAAGATTGACAATTACTCTTCACCCTTAATATCCCAATACTTTTTGTAAAGATTGACAATTACTCTTCACCCTTAATATCCCAATACTTTTTGTAAAGATTGACAATTACTCTTCACCCTTAATATCCCAATACTTTTTGTAAAGATTGACAATTACTCTTCACCCTTAATATCCCAATACTTTTTGTAAAGATTGACAATTACTCTTCACCCTTAATATCCCAATACTTTTTGTAAAGATTGACAATTACTCTTCACCCTTAATATCCCAATACTTTTTGTAAAGATTGACAATTACTCTTCACCCTTAATATCCCAATACTTTTTGTAAAGATTGACAATTACTCTTCACCCTTAATATCCCAATACTTTTTGTAAAGATTGACAATTACTCTTCACCCTTAATATCCCAATACTTTTTGTAAAGATTGACAATTACTCTTCACCCTTAATATCCCAATACTTTTTGTAAAGATTGACAATTACTCTTCACCCTTAATATCCCAATACTTTTTGTAAAGATTGACAATTACTCTTCACCCTTAATATCCCAATACTTTTTGTAAAGATTGACAATTACTCTTCACCCTTAATATCCCAATACTTTTTGTAAAGATTGACAATTACTCTTCACCCTTAATATCCCAATACTTTTTGTAAAGATTGACAATTACTCTTCACCCTTAATATCCCAATACTTTTTGTAAAGATTGACAATTACTCTTCACCCTTAATATCCCAATACTTTTTGTAAAGATTGACAATTACTCTTCACCCTTAATATCCCAATACTTTTTGTAAAGATTGACAATTACTCTTCACCCTTAATATCCCAATACTTTTTGTAAAGATTGACAATTACTCTTCACCCTTAATATCCCAATACTTTTTGTAAAGATTGACAATTACTCTTCACCCTTAATATCCCAATACTTTTTGTAAAGATTGACAATTACTCTTCACCCTTAATATCCCAATACTTTTTGTAAAGATTGACAATTACTCTTCACCCTTAATATCCCAATACTTTTTGTAAAGATTGACAATTACTCTTCACCCTTAATATCCCAATACTTTTTGTAAAGATTGACAATTACTCTTCACCCTTAATATCCCAATACTTTTTGTAAAGATTGACAATTACTCTTCACCCTTAATATCCCAATACTTTTTGTAAAGATTGACAATTACTCTTCACCCTTAATATCCCAATACTTTTTGTAAAGATTGACAATTACTCTTCACCCTTAATATCCCAATACTTTTTGTAAAGATTGACAATTACTCTTCACCCTTAATATCCCAATACTTTTTGTAAAGATTGACAATTACTCTTCACCCTTAATATCCCAATACTTTTTGTAAAGATTGACAATTACTCTTCACCCTTAATATCCCAATACTTTTTGTAAAGATTGACAATTACTCTTCACCCTTAATATCCCAATACTTTTTGTAAAGATTGACAATTACTCTTCACCCTTAATATCCCAATACTTTTTGTAAAGATTGACAATTACTCTTCACCCTTAATATCCCAATACTTTTTGTAAAGATTGACAATTACTCTTCACCCTTAATATCCCAATACTTTTTGTAAAGATTGACAATTACTCTTCACCCTTAATATCCCAATACTTTTTGTAAAGATTGACAATTACTCTTCACCCTTAATATCCCAATACTTTTTGTAAAGATTGACAATTACTCTTCACCCTTAATATCCCAATACTTTTTGTAAAGATTGACAATTACTCTTCACCCTTAATATCCCAATACTTTTTGTAAAGATTGACAATTACTCTTCACCCTTAATATCCCAATACTTTTTGTAAAGATTGACAATTACTCTTCACCCTTAATATCCCAATACTTTTTGTAAAGATTGACAATTACTCTTCACCCTTAATATCCCAATACTTTTTGTAAAGATTGACAATTACTCTTCACCCTTAATATCCCAATACTTTTTGTAAAGATTGACAATTACTCTTCACCCTTAATATCCCAATACTTTTTGTAAAGATTGACAATTACTCTTCACCCTTAATATCCCAATACTTTTTGTAAAGATTGACAATTACTCTTCACCCTTAATATCCCAATACTTTTTGTAAAGATTGACAATTACTCTTCACCCTTAATATCCCAATACTTTTTGTAAAGATTGACAATTACTCTTCACCCTTAATATCCCAATACTTTTTGTAAAGATTGACAATTACTCTTCACCCTTAATATCCCAATACTTTTTGTAAAGATTGACAATTACTCTTCACCCTTAATATCCCAATACTTTTTGTAAAGATTGACAATTACTCTTCACCCTTAATATCCCAATACTTTTTGTAAAGATTGACAATTACTCTTCACCCTTAATATCCCAATACTTTTTGTAAAGATTGACAATTACTCTTCACCCTTAATATCCCAATACTTTTTGTAAAGATTGACAATTACTCTTCACCCTTAATATCCCAATACTTTTTGTAAAGATTGACAATTACTCTTCACCCTTAATATCCCAATACTTTTTGTAAAGATTGACAATTACTCTTCACCCTTAATATCCCAATACTTTTTGTAAAGATTGACAATTACTCTTCACCCTTAATATCCCAATACTTTTTGTAANCCCCCCCCACCCCACACCGGAAAGAAATATGATATCTTCATATCTCCAATGCGCGTCATAGGATGCTAGCCCAAGTCAGTTATGAATTTGGCTACAAAGTTTTTTTTCCTTAGCGCCAATGTAGTCTACCGGTATGTCTGTATTATTATGCATTGTGAGATTCATTGTGACTTTTTGTTGTTGAATATTTTAATTGCTTTCACAGATGTACAGTTACCCAAAATGGAGGGGAGGAGTTTGTGATCATTTACACAGTTGACATTCCGTAAACATCACCATTTTAGTTGTTTGGACTTCCAACATTTCTGATTGGGACTTCCATAAGTAAAGGCAGGAAGTCAGGACTTCCAAAATTTATTTCTTAGTGCAAGCCCTGTATGCTGACCCGCATATGGCATAAGACCCATTTTTGCATGACGTGGCGCATATTGCATGATTAATCATACTTTGGTTTCTGGCCACCAACTGAATCATATCTTGGCATACTTGACATCTGAATGTATGGCTGTTAAGTAACAGACAGTTCAAAGTAGATCTGTTTTGACAATGACCTCATAGCATCATTACTTCGTGCACAATATGTAAATATTTCTGACATGTTACTCAGGCCATACAAACATCAACTGGGTGTAGCAAAAGAAATAATAATACCTCAACATTGCACACGTTTTCAATGGTTCTACATTTATCACATGGATTTCTCGTGTACTATGAAACACATAGTTTTAATGGATACGTTAAACATTTAAAATCCTAAAACACTAAATGTTTATAGTCACACATGCAGTGATAGAAACTAACTGCTTGACAATTACTCTTCACCCTTGATATCTCAATACTTTTTGTAAAGATTGACAATTACTCGTCACCCTTAATATCCCAATACTTTTTGTAAAGATTGACAATTACTTTTCACCCTTAATATCCCAATACTTTTTGTAAAGATTGACAATTACTCTTCACCCTTAATATCCCAGTACTTTTTGTAAAGAGGACTCACATATCACTTTCTCGCTCTTGCACATGCAACAACTGAAATCATCACCCAGTTTACATGTTAACCAAAGAATCAAGCACAATTTTCTGAATCATTCCTTTGGAAAAGAACAATTAAACACAACATTATTTAGGTCTTTCTTCAGAGCTGTAATGTACCTGTGGCATGACAATGAAAAGAAACCAAGCAGATGCCATTAAATTCTTTGCTATGCTAGATGATATACCTTGTTTCTGAGTCTACCATGGTGAAGTGGAATTTCACACATAGAAGTGGATTTTGACTGGGTACTGCATCTCAGCAAATGAATTATAGAGTAAAATGCCAAAAGATTGTGGCTGATAGCTCCTCTACAGATTGTATTATCTCATCAAAAACTCATCGATTGCCACCTGTGAGTATGGCTGTCTATAAAAAAATACACAGACAAAGAAGATTCTTATCACAAACTTTGCAGTTCCTCTATGAATAGAGGCTTGCATTCTTTAATTAATTGTTGCATACAGTAACAAGTTGATGCGCACAAGTTTTATGACTCCAAATTCATGCCCATCATGTCAGTACACAAATAGCTTGGGAAGCTTGGATAATCAGGCATGCATCTTTCTGTCATAGTTAAGTAAGACAAGCATGCTTAGGGCGACATGTTACATGTTAATACTGTTAGCCATGTGAGAGACATATGAACCACGTCATCTGCACAGTCTGGTCAGACTTCATAAAGTCACACAAGGTTTCATGGTCTCATTAGCGAACAGTGTAGCGCCTGATCAGCCTGCACAAATGCACAGGCTGGTCTAGAGCTACGCTGGCAGCATATGGTATATATATATATATAAGATCCATTTTTGCATGACACGGGTCATGTAATATTTAGTGATCAATGACATTAAGCAGATTATTCCTGTAATTTTAACCCTTTGCATGCTGGGAAATTTTTGTCTGCTAAAATGTTGTCTGCTAAATTTCTAAAATAAGCATTTTCTTCGATTTTTTTTCAAAAAATACTATCAGAATAGCAAACAGTTTGGATCCTGATGAGACGCCACGTTCTGTGGCGTCTCATCTGGATCCAAACTGTTTGCAAAGGCCTTTAAAATTCGGTTCCAGCACTCAAAGGGTTAATTCTATAAGCATGATACTCGCTGTCGCTGATCTTTGTATGGACAATGCACACAATTACCATTTTCAAACTATCCAATAAGCAATGCAAAAGGAAGTTCTGACCCCAACTGTGGCCTGGAAAAGTATAGATCTTATTTCAATCCCTAGGAAAAGATCTAAAAGAAAATAGCTCAGTGCTCCGTCTTGCTCTTTTTTGCCTCCCTGCTGCCCCACTGTCCATAGAGGTCAAAACAAGTGTACAAAAAAATCAAATTTTTATATATTTTTGCAAATATTATATGGAAAATGAAAAGTCTATATTTAAAATACTTAATTACACGTGTTAGACAAAGCTATTCATTGGATTTAACAAATTGTCAGAAACTTCCACAAGACTTGTCGAACTTTCAAACCTGCGCTTTTCAGAAGCACTCGGTACCTGTGATCATAGACATTTTTATCAGATTATGATAGGATACAAATTATTTCTTAAAAGTGAATTGTGAACACACAAGTGTCAGCAATAGAGCTGCAGAAGCCGTTATAAAAATTGCATGGTACATCGACATTCTAGAATTTCATCACGGTTGCACTTCTGTACAAGTGCCAACACTAAAGATTTGCTATCTCTTATAAATACTCAGTGCTCCAGCTGGGCCTAAACAGAAGGGCACAGTACCCTGCAGCCCAAATCTGATCACATTATTATTAAGCAAATTTAATTTGAAGTTTCAATAAATTTACTAAATGTGTACAGTAAAAGTAATTATTAATGAACCAAAACAATTGTTTGAATCATAATACATGCATTATTAAATATAATACATGCATAATTACACATGCTTTATTGGAAACATATAAAGCCCCCCCCCCCCCCC
>VMBQ01002072.1:0-12728 GCA_007657795.1 Dreissena rostriformis | reverse complement strand
AGTTGGGTAGTCCAACTTGTTGACGCTCTCAAATATTAAGCTACTTTTTATATGGGTAATATTTGGAGCGTACCACGGGGGAAGGACCAAAACAATGGTGGAAAGTTTCCCTTCTTTGTCTATATTGTTGCGCAAGGATTTTGTGCGCAACATTCAAGCCCCGATATCAGACAGTTTATATCAACGGATTGCAATAATATTTACATTCCTGTGTAGATAATTCATTTCTGGATAATGTTCCGTAAGAATTATGTAATGACACTTTCAATTTTGCACGCCTGAGCAATTTAAATCAACCCACTATTAACATTTTCAATTCCTATCGCTATGCCCGTTGTGTACCGCAGGTAGATTTTAATCAATAACGCAGCCTTTTACACCGTAATGCCTTCTTCTGATTGGTTGATATTTAAATGTTTAGTAACATGGCGAGTGGTCAGTGATTGTATTGCGATTTAAGCAGAAGTTTAACTGAAACAAATTATGACTTTTAACTTCCATTCGACGATATTTGAGGTAAAAATGGACTTCTTAACTAAAACTTTATGAGTTGGTAATGTTATTTTGCAATTTTGAGCATATTGACTTCTATCTCTAAATTCTTGGCAACGTCTTATAAATAAGACTAATCAGCATAGGACCATTTAATTTGGTGGAAACCAAAAAGTTAAATTTTCATGATTCTGGATAAAAACATGAATTGATATGCAAACTTACTTTACTTAAACTAAATCTAAAGTGTCTTAAAAGTGTCAAAATTTACATAGAAAATGCATAAAATCCCAATGTTAACTTTTTAATAATTTAATATGCTTACATACAAGCCGCCATAATTTTCCTTCTTTACACCTACAGTTGAATTAAAAAAAAAACAATGGGGGAATGCATGTGTTCCTTCATTATCTTTTTCATCTGACCAATTGAATGGACCGGTTACATCTGAATTCACTCGCTGTTAGATAGCTTTTCAATAAAGATTTAAATTTATTAAACAACTACTAATGCAAAACATGGTTATTGGGCGCTTGAAAGAAGCACTGCAATATGTGTAATGAAGGAAAACCTTCCAACATTTATTTTATTCTAAGGAATATCACGTCAGACAATATTACTGTCAACCAGAGCCCTACAAGCAGTGCTAACTTAAGTAAAAGAGGCTTCCAGATTGTTGTCAGGGTCAAACCACTAAAATACGGACAGTTTATCCATAGTCGTACAGGCTCTTGCTTGCTTTCTTTAATTTACATAATGGACTTGTGCACTTAAATTAAGAAACCTATCAACAGGCTTCCTGAAAAGGCCGGACCGCCGGTCTTGTCCGGCAAAATTCTTTACGGTCCGGTGAAGTTTCTAATATCGCGGGTCCTTGTGACGGTCCAAAAAAAAATATGATAAATACCGAAAAGTCTTATACTTGCGAAAAGAAAGAAAACACCCTATTAGTATCACTCTTTCATGAATTTCGAGCCTTTTTGTCATAAAGAACACAAAAGCTTCACTAGTTCTTAAGAGTGCCCTCCCTTTGTTGTTTTTTCGAAAACGTCAATTTCATTTGTCCGATATATCTATCCAATTACAAAGGTTGTAACAAAAAATTTACATGAAAAAAATGTTGTCGCAAAAGTTCTCCGATCCACATCATCAGCTTCTGTGGACATCGAATCAGATAGTGTATCGGAACCAAGCATTGTCAAGTCTGTGCCTTAGAATGAAACCATGAAACAGCCTCATTTTACCATGGACAATGACATTGCAAAACTGTGTGCCGAAGAATCTGATTGTGATTCCGATGATGGTCTTGACTTTGAGGATGAAGAAGGCAGCACCAATCGTGTTATGCTATTTTGTTTTGAGTCTGACTAGAATTTAAAGGTGTTGTCCATCATACACTGTAATCACTAGAACACGCAAGTGTTTTTGTTTTACTTTATAAAGTGTACTTATACACAGGCTGCACATTGCAATAAATAGGAGTTAAACTTTACCTAATTCTTCAGTTATAAACTCATTTGTTCGGTCAGGTGAAGTTTTGACCGGACAGGCTAACTTTTCCATCAGCCTGTCCAGTTGACAGGCACCTTTAGGGACTTTTCAGGAAGCCTGTATCGACATGTTGATTTTTGAGACAGCTTATGTTAATCAATATGACTAAAAGACTCGCAGTACGCTATCAGTGTATGCAGCAGTTGAAAGTAGCGAGTTGACCTCAGAAAAAACATGACGGAAAGTCCGTGATTAGAAAAAAACCTGTCAAAAGTGAAAAAGTCATATCCCTGGCCTGGTTAGAAATTGTTGACGTTGATGGGACAGAAAAAAAGTTGAAATGTGCATTCTGCACCTAGTCTGTATAACAGCAGCAATGATTTTAGGTATAAATATTATTAACTTATTTCACCCTATTTAAAAATTGAAATCACCCTATTTTTCAAAATCAATGGGTGAAAACCCTATTACCCAAATAATTATCTGGGGCACTGCAACAAGGTAGAAAATACCTTTCTGCCAATCACTTCTTAGCAGATAAATACTTCTTTAATTAATGTTATGTATTGTAAAGCCTAAACTGAAGGCTAAAGGTTATGTAAGTTGGGAATGTGAGACAGAGAAGTCATAACAACAAACTTTTTACAATTGTCAATTACATATAATAGAACAAACAGTTTCGATACGAAACGATACGAAAACAGGTTATATTCTAAAGATATGATCATCATGTATGTCATGTAGTGAATGTCAAATAAATATTTCGTCACTTAAAATAATGTGCCCTGCCCTTCTTCAAATTCTTGAAACTGAAAGCATGATTTTTCTATTTTGATATCTCAATTACCACAACAACTGTCATAACGTGACATAGAATAGCATTAGAATCTCACCTGCTTACGATAAATCGTCTTTATAAAACCACTGACACACGCGTATACAATTTTAAATCCTGTAAAACAACACAAACAAAATTATTAATCCTCACTTCTTGAATATCTCACCTAGACTGAAGTTACACAGCGTGTGCGCATGTGCGCATGAAACCGGAAATAGTGTGTAGAAATTAGTCGCGCCGGTTGTTTGCAAACAAAGGTGTTGGGTTGCCCTTATGTTTTCGGGAAACTTCAATGGTATATTTGTTTCTCATAATTGTGAATGCACAATTATTTTTTATTCCACGTTCCAGATCAACATTTAAAAACTGTCACCGTGTTTTTAGTTATTGTTTAATGTTTATGGTTTCTTCATTTTTTTTCTGCAACCGGCTGCATTCCACTAAATGTTGAAAATGGTTAAGTTCTTTTTGCCATTCAATTCACAATGTTCCTCTTCACTGTCATAAGATTTTTTCAATCACTCAGTAAAAAAAACAATGCCGTTCTTATTGCTTATGTAATCTAATCAATGAGACGTTTAACAGTAAATAGAACATGTTCACTGAAAGATCTTATCAGCATATAGTCCAACTTGTTGACGCTCTTAAAATATTAAGCTACTTTTAATATGGGTAATATTTGGAGCGTACCATGGGGGAAGGACCAAAACAATGGTGGAAAGTTTTCCTTCTTTGTCTATATTGNGGTGAGAAAAGTATTCATAACTTTTTAATTCAGTCACTAACACACTATTTGTTCAATTATTTTGAGTTTGTACCATTGAGAGAGGTAAAATAATTTGTTGTTGGTGGCAGACAGAGTACTCTTGACTACCTCTGCCATGCCCATTACAGGGTTTTTTTCTCCACTTTTTGGGAAGATAGCCCATGGCTCTGGAATTGGGAATTTTAGCGGCATTTTCAAGAAATTGGTAAAATAAATTCAATAGTCTTCTATTTTCATGCAAAAAGTCCACTGATTTGGGAAATACTAATTTGATAGAACTCTTTATAATAATTAAAATAAAAGAACAAAATCAAAAAAATCATTATTATATACTTTGTTTGATGTAATTAAATAAAAAATTGAGATAACATAAGCATAAGACACTTCTTTAAAAAAAAAAAAGAAAAAATGTTTTTGAAATTGGGAATTTTTTGGCACATTTTGGGAAAAAAAGTATACTTTTTTGGATTGGGAATATAGCGGTTTTTCGGCTATAAAAAGGGGCCAAAAAAAAAACTGCATTATAGCCTGTTTTCCTGTTTGTCCTAGCACTAGCCCTTCTAACGAGTCTGTGCATGTAAGCCTGAATCCCGGTATTTGTTTCTTGAATCCCTGCCACCAATTCTTTGATGTTCCAAATGATATGGGCATTATCTAGTTCTTTTGCTTCTTGAAAGGAAAAGCTGTTGTTATCGGTGATTTTCAACACAAAACCAGACAAGCAATATATTTAAGGGACTTAACTCGCAGTTTGGCAAAATGACAGTTGTAAAAAAAATCATATTTTCAAAAAGTATGTATTATATCCAAACAAGCAAAATAACTCTACTGACTAAGAGAAAACGTTAAATACATGTTTATGGATTATCATTAATAAAAAACGGTAATATAGTAAAGGGTTTTTGTAACAATAATTTGGAAAATAAGCTCGTAAAGTCAAAGCCCTGTAAGGTCCAGTCGTAGCCAGTTATAATTTGTTTTAATCCTTAGTTTTGAATCCAGCTGGTTCAGTCAATATTTTCTTTTCTAGATGGTGTCTGCGGCACAAAAATGTTTGGATTGTGAACTTGTGGTAATAGTGTCATTTATCACCAAAACAGGAAGTTTTTAAAAAATTGTACAGAGAAAATCATGCAGGGAATTTGAATAAACTATAAGAGACCTTATATTCAGGGATTCTAACAAGGGGACCTATGGCTTAGGCATTCATGTATGGATTAGCTGATGCTTCTAAAACAATACTTAAAGTCTTTATTTCCATTGATAGTCACCCTTTAATACATAAGCCCTCAGTTAATTGGACTCAAAAGACTGTGTCACCCAAAATCAAATTATTAAAAAACCTTAAACACTAGATGTTAAATGGCTAGACTCAATAATCATATAGAAATATAAATTCTTTAGAATGGGAATGTTAGTATGCTGTGTTTGTTATTATTCTGAGTTTTTTCTTCACATTTTGGGAATGGTTACAGTTAAAATTAGGAAAATAACCGACGTTTTTAATAAAAGTTTGAATATTATCGCTTTCAAAAACCAACAAACAGGATTTTAAATAGAATACGTTTACATAGATAACTTCTAAAACAACTTATTTTATTGATTTTTTTCAGTAATAAGCAAATTCACTCTTAAAGTTACGTCTCTCAGAACCTGTACAATATTTAAAATTAATTCCTCTCATACAAGGGAGACTACTGCATTTAAAAGAATTACAGACTACATTTATCTCCCTTTCCATATTTTAGGAGTGTTCAATAGAAATCAAAGATTGTTTATGTATTCAGCGTTGTTTATGCCCCTAAAGGAGGGCATATAATAGTCATACTGTCCATCTGTGTGTGTCTGTTTAGTTGGTGTAGTATTTTTATGTCCACTTTCAAACAAGCGTCATATAGCAGTTGCACTGTATGTCAGTCTGTCTTTATGTCTGTGCGAAATTTTCCGGTCTCCGCCAAAAGTTTTCCATATATTAACCCATTTATGCCTAGGGTCTAGAAAAAAGGCCTTGGCAAACAGCGTAGACCCAGATGAGACGCTGCATGATGCGGCGTCTCGTCAGGGTCTGCGCTGTTTGCTTAAAGGAATTTCTGTAAGAAATAATCTAAATATAGAAATAAATATACTGGACATCCCTAATTTTGGAAATAAATTGATCCAATTTAGAAGGATGGAAGAGTCCACCAGGCATAAATGGGTATTTGAAATTCACATAATTATTATGTCCACCATACTAAGACGATGTGTTAGCTGCTCCTTGTCAAAACGAAACCAATACTATGCAGTGCTATATATCAGGCCTTTTTCTGTCTATTTGGGGAAAAAGTACCTAGCGAAATGGGGATTTTTCGAGTCGTGAAATCTTCCAAATGGGGAAGAATTTTCATCGACAAAAGCATTATTTGGGCAGGGGGTTTTACAGACATTTTGGATAAAAATGATATAAATTATGGTTATATATTTTGTAGGTTGTTTAAAAAATAAAATTGAGCTATAGATTCTAATAATCATAAGTCATAAGACACTTCTTTCTAAAAAAATATTTTATATTTGGCATGGGGAATGGGTCCGACTATCGGACCCGTGAGATAGGCAGAAAAAGACCTGATCAGTCTGCACAAAAATAATAATGATACTTTCTGCTTTGATGGAATTTGTTCTTTAATGGAAGTCTCTTCTATACAAAAATACAGTCTAAGTGAAAATTGTTGTCTCTGGGGCAAGAATGTTTTCATGCACATGCATTTATATAAGCACAGTTTTTTCTAGGGACTGGCTCAAATGTAATGCATATACAACAGATCTTCTTTCAACCCTTGATAAACTGTCATCTAATTCAGAGAGTTATTGTGCTAAATAACAAATTCATAGATTCTTCATAGGACCTCATTTCCATGTAACATAATTGAAACTCTTATACTAGTTTTAAACCATACTCATAATTCTACTGTATAAAATAACAGAAAGAATGAATGCAGGCAAGAAATCTCAAACAGAAAAAACATAGTGCTTAATTCTGTTCACTATATAAACATAGTACATGTACACTAGGGCCTCAAACGCAGGTCGACACCTGTTTGTTGTCGTGAAGACGCGGAGGCGACCTGTAAATAAACCTTGAATACACACACTGGGGCCTCAAACATATAACAACATACAGTGGCCAGTCTGGTAACAATTTATGCTTGCTGTGCTATCCATTCACTAGTAATTAGGTACTAAGCCAGTCACTCAGCTTGTTCATTGCCTATTATCATGCAAGCAATTGGCATTCACAGATGGCATTGCCTAAATCATGAAAGCTATTGGGAGTCGATCACCAGCTGCCCTGAGAGTTCAAGGCATAAACTAACATTAGTTCACAGGCATGGTAGACAGTCCAGTGGTAATCAGTCAGTATGAGTGTTATGCATCATTAGTTCACAGGCATGGTAGACAGTCCAGTGGTAATCAGTCAGTATGAGTGTTATGCATCATTAGTTCACAGGCATGGTAGACAGTCCAGTGGTAATCAGTCAGTATGAGTGTTATGCATCATTAGTTCACAGGCATGGTAGACAGTCCAGTGGTAATCAGTCAGTATGAGTGTTATGCATCATTAGTTCACAGGCATGGTAGACAGTCCAGTGGTAATCAGTCAGTATGAGTGTTATGCATCATTAGTTCACAGGCATGGTAGACAGTCCAGTGGTAATCAGTCAGTATGAGTGTTATGCATCATTAGTTCACAGGCATGGTAGACAGTCCAGTGGTAATCAGTCAGTATGAGTGTTATGCATCATTAGTTCACAGGCATGGTAGACAGTCCAGTGGTAATCAGTCAGTATGAGTGTTATGCATCATTAGTTCACAGGCATGGTAGACAGTCCAGTGGTAATCAGTCAGTATGAGTGTTATGCATCATTAGTTCACAGGCATGGTAGACAGTCCAGTGGTAATCAGTCAGTATGAGTGTTATGCATCATTAGTTCACAGGCATGGTAGACAGTCCAGTGGTAATCAGTCAGTATGAGTGTTATGCATCATTAGTTCACAGGCATGGTAGACAGTCCAGTGGTAATCAGTCAGTATGAGTGTTATGCATCATTAGTTCACAGGCATGGTAGACAGTCCAGTGGTAATCAGTCAGTATGAGTGTTATGCATCATTAGTTCACAGGCATGGTAGACAGTCCAGTGGTAATCAGTCAGTATGAGTGTTATGCATCATTAGTTCACAGGCATGGTAGACAGTCCAGTGGTAATCAGTCAGTATGAGTGTTATGCATCATTAGTTCACAGGCATGGTAGACAGTCCAGTGGTAATCAGTCAGTATGAGTGTTATGCATCATTAGTTCACAGGCATGGTAGACAGTCCAGTGGTAATCAGTCAGTATGAGTGTTATGCATCATTAGTTCACAGGCATGGTAGACAGTCCAGTGGTAATCAGTCAGTATGAGTGTTATGCATCATTAGTTCACAGGCATGGTAGACAGTCCAGTGGTAATCAGTCAGTATGAGTGTTATGCATCATTAGTTCACAGGCATGGTAGACAGTCCAGTGGTAATCAGTCAGTATGAGTGTTATGCATCATTAGTTCACAGGCATGGTAGACAGTCCAGTGGTAATCAGTCAGTATGAGTGTTATGCATCATTAGTTCACAGGCATGGTAGACAGTCCAGTGGTAATCAGTCAGTATGAGTGTTATGCATCATTAGTTCACAGGCATGGTAGACAGTCCAGTGGTAATCAGTCAGTATGAGTGTTATGCATCATTAGTTCACAGGCATGGTAGACAGTCCAGTGGTAATCAGTCAGTATGAGTGTTATGCATCATTAGTTCACAGGCATGGTAGACAGTCCAGTGGTAATCAGTCAGTATGAGTGTTATGCATCATTAGTTCACAGGCATGGTAGACAGTCCAGTGGTAATCAGTCAGTATGAGTGTTATGCATCATTAGTTCACAGGCATGGTAGACAGTCCAGTGGTAATCAGTCAGTATGAGTGTTATGCATCATTAGTTCACAGGCATGGTAGACAGTCCAGTGGTAATCAGTCAGTATGAGTGTTATGCATCATTAGTTCACAGGCATGGTAGACAGTCCAGTGGTAATCAGTCAGTATGAGTGTTATGCATCATTAGTTCACAGGCATGGTAGACAGTCCAGTGGTAATCAGTCAGTATGAGTGTTATGCATCATTAGTTCACAGGCATGGTAGACAGTCCAGTGGTAATCAGTCAGTATGAGTGTTATGCATCATTAGTTCACAGGCATGGTAGACAGTCCAGTGGTAATCAGTCAGTATGAGTGTTATGCATCATTAGTTCACAGGCATGGTAGACAGTCCAGTGGTAATCAGTCAGTATGAGTGTTATGCATCATTAGTTCACAGGCATGGTAGACAGTCCAGTGGTAATCAGTCAGTATGAGTGTTATGCATCATTAGTTCACAGGCATGGTAGACAGTCCAGTGGTAATCAGTCAGTATGAGTGTTATGCATCATTAGTTCACAGGCATGGTAGACAGTCCAGTGGTAATCAGTCAGTATGAGTGTTATGCATCATTAGTTCACAGGCATGGTAGACAGTCCAGTGGTAATCAGTCAGTATGAGTGTTATGCATCATTAGTTCACAGGCATGGTAGACAGTCCAGTGGTAATCAGTCAGTATGAGTGTTATGCATCATTAGTTCACAGGCATGGTAGACAGTCCAGTGGTAATCAGTCAGTATGAGTGTTATGCATCATTAGTTCACAGGCATGGTAGACAGTCCAGTGGTAATCAGTCAGTATGAGTGTTATGCATCATTAGTTCACAGGCATGGTAGACAGTCCAGTGGTAATCAGTCAGTATGAGTGTTATGCATCATTAGTTCACAGGCATGGTAGACAGTCCAGTGGTAATCAGTCAGTATGAGTGTTATGCATCATTAGTTCACAGGCATGGTAGACAGTCCAGTGGTAATCAGTCAGTATGAGTGTTATGCATCATTAGTTCACAGGCATGGTAGACAGTCCAGTGGTAATCAGTCAGTATGAGTGTTATGCATCATTAGTTCACAGGCATGGTAGACAGTCCAGTGGTAATCAGTCAGTATGAGTGTTATGCATCATTAGTTCACAGGCATGGTAGACAGTCCAGTGGTAATCAGTCAGTATGAGTGTTATGCATCATTAGTTCACAGGCATGGTAGACAGTCCAGTGGTAATCAGTCAGTATGAGTGTTATGCATCATTAGTTCACAGGCATGGTAGACAGTCCAGTGGTAATCAGTCAGTATGAGTGTTATGCATCATTAGTTCACAGGCATGGTAGACAGTCCAGTGGTAATCAGTCAGTATGAGTGTTATGCATCATTAGTTCACAGGCATGGTAGACAGTCCAGTGGTAATCAGTCAGTATGAGTGTTATGCATCATTAGTTCACAGGCATGGTAGACAGTCCAGTGGTAATCAGTCAGTATGAGTGTTATGCATCATTAGTTCACAGGCATGGTAGACAGTCCAGTGGTAATCAGTCAGTATGAGTGTTATGCATCATTAGTTCACAGGCATGGTAGACAGTCCAGTGGTAATCAGTCAGTATGAGTGTTATGCATCATTAGTTCACAGGCATGGTAGACAGTCCAGTGGTAATCAGTCAGTATGAGTGTTATGCATCATTAGTTCACAGGCATGGTAGACAGTCCAGTGGTAATCAGTCAGTATGAGTGTTATGCATCATTAGTTCACAGGCATGGTAGACAGTCCAGTGGTAATCAGTCAGTATGAGTGTTATGCATCATTAGTTCACAGGCATGGTAGACAGTCCAGTGGTAATCAGTCAGTATGAGTGTTATGCATCATTAGTTCACAGGCATGGTAGACAGTCCAGTGGTAATCAGTCAGTATGAGTGTTATGCATCATTAGTTCACAGGCATGGTAGACAGTCCAGTGGTAATCAGTCAGTATGAGTGTTATGCATCATTAGTTCACAGGCATGGTAGACAGTCCAGTGGTAATCAGTCAGTATGAGTGTTATGCATCATTAGTTCACAGGCATGGTAGACAGTCCAGTGGTAATCAGTCAGTATGAGTGTTATGCATCATTAGTTCACAGGCATGGTAGACAGTCCAGTGGTAATCAGTCAGTATGAGTGTTATGCATCATTAGTTCACAGGCATGGTAGACAGTCCAGTGGTAATCAGTCAGTATGAGTGTTATGCATCATTAGTTCACAGGCATGGTAGACAGTCCAGTGGTAATCAGTCAGTATGAGTGTTATGCATCATTAGTTCACAGGCATGGTAGACAGTCCAGTGGTAATCAGTCAGTATGAGTGTTATGCATCATTAGTTCACAGGCATGGTAGACAGTCCAGTGGTAATCAGTCAGTATGAGTGTTATGCATCATTAGTTCACAGGCATGGTAGACAGTCCAGTGGTAATCAGTCAGTATGAGTGTTATGCATCATTAGTTCACAGGCATGGTANAAACTAGGTCAAATAATAGAAAAACCTTGTGTAGACAATAGAGGTCACAGTTTTCATCCAATCTTTATGAAATTTGGTCAGAATGTTTATCTTGATGAAATCTGGGTTGGGATTGTATTTGGGTCATCTGGGGTCAAAAACTAGGTCACTAGGTCAAATAATAGAAAAACCTTGTGTAGACAATAGAGGTCACAGTTTTCATCCAATATTTATGAAATTTGGTCAGAATGTTTATCTTGATGGAATCTGGGTTGGGATTGTATTTGGGTCATCTGGGATCAAAAACTAGGTCACTAGGTCAAATAATAGAAAAACCTTGTGTAGACAATAGAGGTCACAGTTTTCATCCAATATTTATGAAATTTGGTCAGAATGTTTATCTTGATGGAATCTGGGTTGGGATTGTATTTGGGTCATCTGGGATCAAAAACTAGGTCACTAGGTCAAATAATAGAAAAACCTTGTGTAGACAATAGAGGTCACAGTTTTCATCCAATCTTTATGAAATTTGGTCAGAATGTTTATCTTGATGACATCTGGATTGGGATTGTATTTGGGTCATCTGGGGTCAGAAACTAGGTCACTAGGTCAAATCATAGAGAAACCTTGTGTAGACAATATGGGTCATAGTTTTCATATGATCTTTATGAAATATGGTCAGAATGTTGATAATATCTGATTTTGGATCTTATATGGGTCATCTGGGGTCAAAAATTAGGTCACCAGGTCAAGTCTAGTAAAAGGTGAGCGATTTAGGGCCATCATGTCCCTCTTGTTTTATGATACCTGTTTATCTAATTATTTAATAATGAAAATTCTGAACATAAAACTAATCAGGCCTTTCTTTTAAAAGCATTTTTTTTAAAAACTTTCAGAAAGTTGCAATGTTTGACTGCCAGAATGGGCAAGCAAGTAGAGAAAGTATTTTAGGGAAGGCAAACTTAAAGGAAGGCAAAGTGGTATGGTCTTGAGTTGTTTTAGTTCTCTCCCTTGTACTGTAATGACTATGCATTCACACAACAGTATGTGCATTAGATAGCACGAGTGTGATGTTATATTCTTCTCAATACAGACTTGAATTCTTCAATAATGGTAATGGATCTAAACAAATTGATTTTTAGAGTACTTTACTTGTCATGTCTATGATATTTTGGCACTACAATCAATAAACAAATGTTATTGATGTATTTTAGCTGACTTTCAGTAAAATATGAGCTATTGGTACACTTATTGAGGCGGTCTCTCCAAAACCAGACTTGATGCATGTGCGTAAAACTTCTTCCCAGTCTAATCTGGGACAACACTTTCGGACTAGACTGGATATTTGTTTAAAGAGACTGTCTTTAAATGAAAAATTCCATATACGTGGAAAGTGTTGACCCTGATTAGCCTGTGGTCAGTGTGGGGACTGCACACTGGTTAATCTTAGATGACATTTAATGCACATGCATTTATCCCGGTTTTACCAGAGCACAGCTCAAGTTGTTATAAGTTTGGAGTTAAGGTTTATTTCTATGAACATGCATTTAAAGTTAATGGCTAGTTTTCCACCATGAGTGACTGCTGAGCACAAAAGTCTCCCCATACAATAATGCATAACATAGATGTGGGATATAGCCATATAAGTAGACAGATGCCGTCCAATATCGAAGTTATCATATATTTTGTTTGCTTGCGCCA
>VMBQ01002071.1:93294-161905 GCA_007657795.1 Dreissena rostriformis | reverse complement strand
AGTAAGATTGACATATGTTTAAAATATTCGCTACAGGTTTGTAGGGGGGTTTGTGGACTCGTGGTAATGGTATCCTGACGTTACCCTTGTCTCAATCAGCATGAACTTGAATGTACCCTTTTAAAGGAAGCATAATTATTCCTTTGGGGGTTTGTGGACTCGTGGTAATGGTATCCCGACGTTACCCTTGTCTTAATCAGCATGAACTTGAATGCACCCTTTTAAAGGAAGCATAATTATTCCTTTGGGGGTTTGTGGACTCGTGGTTATGGTATAATTTGTTTTTGTTCTTGTTTTTACGTAGTACTTATAGTTTAAGTTTTAGATTTTTATTTTGTCAATAATTGTCTATAGCTATACACATAGGGAAGTTTAATAGTGTCTTGTTGATTTTCTAATCTAGGGTTACTGTGCATGTTTTTAAGTACGTAATACTTATAGTATAAGTATAATAGAGTAGTTTTATAGTATAATTGAGTAGCTTTGATCGATTTCTTTTGAAACTGTGTTGCAAAATGTATTCGTATCTGCGATACGTCAAATGTTCTTATGTAAAGCGCCTTTGAACGTGCACTCTTGTATGTAAAGGGCGCTATATAAACCGGTATAATAATAATAATATAAGACCATTTTAAAATTATAAATTATAAACTTATGACATTTCATATTTACATCCTGTTTTGGGATATGGATAAAAGTGATAACAAATCTATATTACATATTGTCGCATGGTATTATCGACAGATTGTAACATTCGCCGACAGGAACAACAAGCCATGTCTTTTGTCAAACCATGTTTGTCCTTTAAATTAAGACAAGGTAAACTACTTTAGGTTCCGTTGTAATAACAACAGCGAGCCTTATTTTCTTTCACGATTCATGTTACTGGAAATGTTTGGCAGTAATATATATGTATAAAGAACTAACTTGTGACAAGAACCATAAAAAGTATTACTTAATAAATATTGAAAGGCACTACTAGGCTAGCACCTAACGTGTAGGATACCATGAACAGGGTATATATTTTGTGAAATACATGCTGCTTGCAAATGGTTTATTGTCTCGATAATGGTTTATTTGTATCCAAATTTAATATTATTCTTGGTGTACATAAAAATTGTTTCTTTTTACTTGGATTGATAAATGGTTATATCGTTAACATACCAAGAACCATGAAGTGCTATAGTTACTCAATCGAAAGAATCGTGTAGCGTCCCAATTAGTTATGAAGACTACAGTCAGATATGGGTAGGATTTGACTAAACACAGAATTACCTTTTCGAAAATATGCGTACAATATATCTGTATTTTAAAAGCTGAGCATGTACAAACGCTGAACATTCACTATCGTTTATTTTAAAGCTTGATTAATTGTCCGGGGCATACTAATTTTATCTTTGTCTTGTTCTTTAAACGTTTCGGCACAATAGATCTCAAGACATAAATTGACATAAATTTAAGTGATTTGTAGAAATGACAGAAAGTGTCCAGTAAGTAAGACAGTACAAGTTTTTTTAACAATAAGACCACTAGTATCAGTACAATAACAATAATTCAACTAAAGGATGCATTGTCATGACCGTAATACAAAACAATAATTATAAATGCATTCCAAAAGTAATGCATTTAAATTATACAGTAAGTTTAATATAAAAATCCATTAATACCATTAAAATCACAAAGAGGTTATCATTTTTTCATTCAACCGAAATCGACAGTTTCTTTAATACCCGACGAATTATTACGCCCCAAGACAGTTAATGAAAAGTATAATGAAGCATGCAGGTCAACAGGATATTTTAGTTAAAATGTTGTGTAACTCTGCTTTCGGTATTCGCTATTTAATGGCAAAATGACCCACGGACGTTTGTAGATATTTTAAAAACCAATATTTATAAAAATGTTTATTTTGATTATTAAATCATCCATGGAGCATTAAAGAGATACTAATATGATTATTTTAAGAAAACATCTTATGTCAAGTGGTGTCCACTTGTGTCCACAACCACCGTATTGTTGGTCATTGTTTATTATATTCAACGCGGGGTTAAATATAACTATTACGTTTTACAATGAAAGCAAACGCGAGTATGATTCACCCCAGGAAATGTTATCTACTGCTTTAAACAATAAACCGTGAAGTTGTGAATTAACAGTTTTAATAATCATTTTAAGTTTATTTATTTGTTAAATTATATATATTTGTTAAATAAATGTATATATTTTATTATTTAAAATGTTGCGTTTCCTGTTAACTGGAAGTCACTTTTGATTGTTTTGACTTACAATCCTTTTAATCGAACGCACGGTCCTCGGAATGTAAAACAAATGGCATAAGTACTTCAAATCATCGCATAACTCTACAATCCGGGATCGATATCTTCTTTGAAAACACTACCCATACGTGGCATGTAACAAACACTGTCAGCTTTATTTTCTTCAAAGAACCGAGAATTCGATGACGTCCTTACTTCCCCAATGCAGTAAAGACTTATTGAATGCCCTTCAACTCTAGCATCTGTCAATAGTAGGCGTCTGTCCAGTCTATGTTATCGCCATCATGCATTATTCCAAATGTAATAAAACTGAACATGTCATGACCGTTGTGCGTAATGAATGGCGTTTCGTGAATGGCAATTTGCACCATAATAATACTTTACCAGGAAAGTTCATGATGTTTTAGCACAACTAAAAACGTCAATTGAGAGCCTAAAGATGTTATCACCATGTGTGTGAGCATGAAATGCTGAAAGCACTTCTTCCTGTTTATGAAATTATAGAATTATACTAGTTAAGGAATTATGTACTACATGATAGGGTGACCTGTTGGTTTGAAAATAATGACACAGTTGTATATAAATAGGTCGTGTATTTTTGTCGAAAGGAATTAATTTAAATTACTGTATGACGTCTTCATGGCTACGTGAGTATATCATCAGCAATAAATTCTGAAATTTATATCGCATTTGAGGCGTGTACAGCCATACACCAGTAAGGGTTTCGATATGATGTACCGCCCGCAAAAATATGCCCGATAACGCACATTTGATGTGGCCAAAATTAACAATTGTAAAATTCGTATAAAACAGTCATTAAATTGTAATGCATTATGTTTTATCTTTAACCATATTTATGATTTGTAATATAGTTTGATTTTCTTGAAAAATGCACCTATTTCATAAATATATATTGTTTTCAGTCTCAAAAGCTGCCTGAATGCATAATTAAACTAAAGAAACATAACCAGAAGAGGAATTATTGTTACTACCCGCTTATCCTTTTTTCAACGCAATCGACAAAGTGCCTCTGCAATGCCGGGCAATACATACAATACATCAACAAACATAAACATAACTAATACTGGATCATCACTTCATAGACTGGCTGGATAGTAAAATCATTGTTGTTGGATGAACAATTGATAAGACCGTGATTTTGGTTGAATAGATAGATAACGGGAAATTTTATTTTTGCGTTTATGGAGCGAAATAAGAAAAACGTGACGCTAAGTCACGTTGTTTGGATCACTCTTATCTACATTTAAAACACGATACCTTTTATTTTCCTTTAATTTAACAAGTTTCAACACAACAATATCCCCCACGGAAGGAAAATGTTTTAATAGAGTTCCTTGTTGAAAATGACGTTGCATGAAGTAGAAGAAACAAACGGAAGCTGAAGAAAGAAGCCAAAAGACCGAATATACGGGAGATTATCCTGATAATATAAGGGATACAACAAGTTTGAACACAACACAATGCTGCGCTATTTCATTAAACTTCAAGGAAATTGGCATTCGTACTCGGTCCCATTACATGTATTTGTTGTTGTTGTTGTTTCTTCAATTATTTAAAGTGTAGGCTTTTGGTTGTATTAAATTGTAATTACAACAAGCGGTATATACATATATTTTGCCATCATGAGTTTACATTAATATCGCAAACAATACCTATATTGATATTGACGTGACAAATTTTTCCGTGGAGATTTTAACAAAAAAGAATAAGAATTTAATGAAAGGTGAACATCATTGCTTTTTTTGGTAGATGGTGTTAAGATCGCTTAACCAAATACAATCTTATTTTTCTGAATAACATTTAACAAATAATTAACATCATAGCCTCTTTTGATTAAATGTATATACATCAAAACCCGTTAAAACACAGTCTTAATATTAAAACGCACATACTAATCGTTATGTTATGTTTCGTCAAATATTCCACGCATTGTCATTTCGAACACTAAATCTTCATACAATAAATCGCATTTAGTTAAGTAAATCAATCCGTAATTCTTTATAAGAACAAAAAGGCCTCCGGCCAAAAATCAATCAGATGAATTCGCATTCAGTATACATATTAAAGACCTGGGCTAACTATTTCTGAATAACTGTTTCTTTTAAAAACAAACTGCTACTTGCTTTAGGTTACTGAACCATTAAACTAACAACACTACGTGTTATTTATTACTTTTGAGGGTTACATACTGCGTATAAATGAAAATAGCATTAAATGATCATAACAACTATATTGACAAAACATACGTATGCGTTCTTCTTAAACAAACGGATGATGCCTCCTTTTTAAATATATATAATTTATTTTAACGACATCGAAATTTGCACAATGGTCTTTTATACATAAGATAATGAGCTTTAATGGCTAACTTAATGCGAAAATGGGTCTTATGCTATATGTGGTAAGCGTAGATCCATACCAGCCCGTGCAGTCGCACAGTCTGGTCAGATACTACCCTGTCCACTAATGAAAACCACGAAACCTTCGGTAACTTTAAATAGGACAGCGAAGCCGCTTACCAAACTGTGCGATATGGCATTGGACCCATTTTCGCATTACGCGGCTCAAATATAGCTAAATTTGTGCAAAAAAAGTTTATCTCTTAAAATGAACTCGAGCTACATAATTTAACCATAATTTATGACAAAAAGTGTTTTTAAATGTGTTTAAATGCACATCTGTTTATAGTTTACGGTTAACTAATAACACTACATCAAATGTTCGTGTCGATTCGCCTGCTTGGTTTATTTTAAACGTTATTTTGTATACCAAAAACATGACATGAGACAACCTCAACTAGATAAAATATTTAGAGAAATAAACATTAGAGGGCATGTATTGTGAAATCAATATTTCCAGGAATTAAACAAATGTATTTATATCATTGTTTCTAGAAAGTTCTGAACAGTCATACTTACTTCACATTGTAGAAACAAATCATGTTTATCGTAAATAAAATACCCGATAAAATATCGTATTATTGAACACATAAACTGGTATCGGATGATCAAGCATAAAATAAGTAGAAATCTGCGAGTAAGCTCTGTTATGATAATATGTAGTAATAGTATGTACTTTAAGTTTATAAATGATACATGTTATTGAAGACATCGACGATTTTATATAAAAAATTCTTTAAATATATTACTTACAACATGCGTTAATCCACAATCGTTCACAAGCATTAGCAGAAACGTTTAACGGCCCGATGCAGTTTGTTAACCTTTCAAAGTCCACTTCATTCTCTTACCGAGCGACAAATGATCTTTTAAGTAAATTATCAGTTTAAGTGTTTCACCCATTGATGTACACTTTGAAGGGTCATATGCTAATTAATTCAGACATTTATATCGGATTTGAGGCGTGTACAGCCATACACCAGTAAGGGTTTCGATCTGATGTACCGCCCGCAAAAATATATCCGATAACGCACATTTAGAGTCGCCAAAATTAACAATCGTAAAATTCGCATAAAACAGTCATTGAAATGTAATGCATTATGTTTGACCTTTAACCATATCTATGATTTGTAATATAGTTTGATGTTATTTAAAAATGCACCAATTGTCATAAATATATATTGTTTTCAGTCTCAAAAGCTGTCTGAATTTATGCAAAATTAAACTAAAGAAACATAGCCAGAAGAGGAATTAATGTTACTATCCGCTAATCCTTTTTTCAAAGCAGTCGACCTAGTGTATCTGCAATGCCGGGCAATACATACAACACATCAACAAATATAAACATAGTTAATACTGGATCATCACTGCATAGACTGACTGGAAAGTAAAATCATTGTTGTTGGTTGAACTATTGATAAGACCGTTTGGTTGAATAGATAGATGACGGGAAATTCTGTTTTTGCGTTTATGGAGCGAAATAAGAAAAACGTTACGCTTGGTCACGATGTTCGGATCACGCTTATCTACATATGAAACTCGAGACCTTTTATTTTTCGTTAATTAAACAAGTTTCAACACAACAATATTCCTCACGGAAGGAAAAGTATTTAATATATTACCTTGTTGAAAATGACTTGTCATGAAGAGGAAGAAATAAAATGACGCTGAAGAACGAAACCCAGCGACCGAATATACGGGAGATTGTTCTGTTAATAAGGTCTACAACACGGTTGAACAAAACGAAATTCTGTGTTATTTCATAAACTTCGAGAAAATTGGCATTCTTACTCGGTCTCATTACATGTATTTGTTGCTGTTGTTGTTTTTTTCTTCAATTATGTTATGTGTAGGCTTTTGCTTATACTTGTAATTACGACAAGCGGTGTATACATATATTTTGCCATCCTGAGTTTACATAAATATCGCAATCAATACTTGATATTGACGTGACAAATTTGTCCGTAAAGATTTTAACAAAAAAGAATAAGAATTCAATGTAAGGTGTACATTATTGCTTATTTTGGTATATGATGTTATGATCGCTTAACCAATACAATCTTATATTTCTGGATAACATTTAACAAATAATTAACATCATATGTAACCTCTTTTGATTGAATGTATATACATCAAAACCCGTTAAAACACAGTCTTAATATTAAAATGCACATACTAATCGTAATGTTATGTTTCGTAAAATAGTCGACGCATTGTCATTTCGAACACTAAATCTTCATACAATAAATCGCATTTAGTTAAGTGAATCGATCCGTTATTCTTTATAAGAAAAAAAGGTCGCTGGCCGAAAATCTATCAGATGAATTCACATTCAGTATACATATTAAAGACCTGGGTCCTCCTGTTAACTATTTCTGAATAACTGTTTCTTCTAAAACAAACTGTTAATTGCTTTAGTTTAATGGCAAAAATAAATTGTTAATCTGTTCAACTTAAAGCCAATATTTTTTGGTTTCATAATTTTAGAAACGTCGTGGATTTCGGAACCATTAAAAATACCAACAAAACGTGTTATTTATTATTATTATACCTCACTTTTAATCACAATGCTAAACTCCCATAGGCCATCGTGACATAGAAATACTGTCAGACCCAGCCGGAAAAAAAATCTGTCCAAAAAATACTGTCGCCCGCTACCATAGCAATCACGTGCGGATGTACGTGAAAAGACGTCATTTTTTTACGAAATGACGTCATAAACACAGTTTTTTGTGATAAGAAATTGACTGCGTTTTAACCAGTGTACTTTCATTATTGTTATGAAAATATTAATGGTTGTTCCGGGGGTTGTTTATTGCTGAAATTAAATACACTTATTATCCCCACGCTTTTAAAAGCGTGGGGATATTGTTGAATATTTAAATTGTTCGTGGTTTATATAAATTGTTCATGTTTGAATAGTTTTTTCGCTATAATAAAATAAATATTACATGTCTGACAGGGTGACAGTAAATTTGTCAACTTTCGGAAAAATACTGTCAACCACGGCGTCGCCTCGGTTGACAGGATTTCCTCAAGCTGGCAATTTTACTGTCACCCTGTAAGACATGTAAAAGTTATATACTGTTGAGGGTTACATACTGCGTATAAATGAAAATGGCATTACATGATCAATATAACTATATTGACAAAACATACGTTTGCGTTCTTCTTAAACAAACGGATGATGCCTCCTTTTTAAATATATAATTTATTTTGAAGACATCGAAATTGGCACAATGGTCTTTTATACATAAGATAATGAGCTTAAATGGCTAACTTCATGCGAAAATGGGTCTTATGCTATATGTGGTAAGCGTAGATCCATCCCAGCCCGTGCAGTCGCACAGTCTGGTCAGATACTACCCTGTCCACTAATGAAAACCACGAAACCTTCGGTAACTTTAAATAGGACAGCGAAGCCGCTTACCAAACTGTGCGATATGGCATTGGACCCATTTTCGCATTACGCGGCTTAAATATAGCTTAATTTGTGCAAATAAAGTTTATCTCTTAAAATGAACACGCGCTACATAATTTAACCATAATTTATGAAAAAAAGTGTATTTAAATGTGTTTAAATGCACATCTGTTTATATGTCACGGTAAACTTATAACACTACATCAAATGTTCGTTTCAATTCGCCTGCTTGGTTTATTTTAAACGTTATTTTGAATACCAAATATATGACATGAGTCAACCTCAACTCGATAAAATATTTAAAAAAAATAAACATAAGGGGGCATGTATAGTGAAATCAATATTTCCAGGAATTAAACAAATGTATATATATTATTTTTTCTAGAAACACTTTAGCAGTCATATTTACTTCACATTTTAGAAACAAATCATTTGTATCGTAAATAAAATACCCGATAAAATATCGTATCATTGAACACAGAAACTGGTAACGGACGATCAAATATAAAATAAGTTCAAATATGTCAGTAAGTTCTGTAATGATAATATGTAGTAATAGTATGTACTTAAAGTTCATTTATGATAAATGTAATTGAAGACATCGTCGATTTTTTTTATGAAAAAATCTTTAAATATATTACTTACATGCGTTAATCCAAAATCGTTCACAAACACAAGCAGAAACGTTTAACGGCCCGATGCAGTTTGTTAACCCTTCAAAGTCCACTTCATTCTCTTGCCGAGCGACAAATGATCTTTTAAGTAAATTATCAGTTTAAGTGCTTCACCCATTGATGTACACTTTGAAAGGTCATATGCTACCGCCTGCTCATTGATAAATGAACTTTGTATGAATTAATTGGCTACAAATGTTATGATCTGAACAGCAACGCAGAAACACCACTTTGCGCTGTGCATTGGACTGTGGCCAATCTGATAACTAAGGTGATAACGTTGGGGTCGGATTTTACTACCTTATTTAAAGTGCATCTGTCGAAAGTTTTCTTCCCATCAGTTCTGGTTAAATGTTAAAAAATAATCCGGTATGGAATACATGTTAACTTAATTATAATAGACGCATTAAATGAAGCATCACCACATATTACCAAGTGTGCATACATCGAAGTTTTACATAGTTTATTGGTAACGGCCTTCTCCGATGTTATTCTAATTAGATATCATAAGAAGTGATTTATTTTATTAAGAAAGAGATATCAATTTGCATGCATTTGTATTTAAGTTCTTTCGAGAAAAGATATGTTTGTTTATAAATACAGTTTTTCTAGCTGATTAAGTTGCTATAAACAAATTCCCCCTTGCGAAACAAATGCCTTCTTCTTTTTTTAATTTATGCTTCAAATAGAAGGTATATTTAATGTTTCTAAATTAAAATAGAATGAGGCTAAATAAAAAGACTAAAAAGATATAAATTGCTCAAAATAATAATTGGATTAGTACAACACACAAACACACAAGCGCACACAAGCGCACTCACGCACGAGCGCGCGCGCGCGCGCACACACACACACACACACACACACGCTCGCCCCAAGGCTTACCAGCGTCTACGTTACTAACGCCATACTAGATACTGATTTCTTCTTCCCATAATCAGATATAAAAACTCATCTCGAGCAGTGGGATTTATTATGTGCATCACATAACAAACTACATAAACTACTGAGGTTAAAACATGTTTTACACGCGTATTTTCAAAGGAGTGTATCAAAATCAATATGCGTGTCGACAGCTTCAAATAGTCTGCATAACTTGAATACTAGTAGTATCTACAGGTGCAATGTTTTATCTCGCCACTGTCCTCAGTTTGTCACTGAATCCAATTGAGCATTTTAACCCTTTGCATGCTGGGAAATTTGTCATCTGCTAAAATGTCGTCTGCTGAATTTCAAAAATTAGCATTTTCTTCCAATTTTTTCAAAGAATACTATCAGAATAGCAAACAGTATGGATCCTGATGAGACGCCACGTTCTGTGGCGTCTCATCTGGATCCTAACTGTTTGCAAAGGCCTTTAACATTCGGTTCCAGTGCTTAAAGGGTTAAAAACAGCGATGTTTGTGTTGTTGATCTTTATTTCTACGAATATGTTCATCAGCAAAAGCGGGCATGTTCTCTTATTTATTTGCCATTGTTTTAATCTTTGAAACTTTTTTGTCCATAGGGCCCGCTATATGTTACTACATTACACAGTGCAAAATTTGTGAGGACTAAATGGCGGCGTTGTGAGTTGTGTTGCGGTAGAAAGTCAAAAGTAATTCTGCTGCTTGCAATATTGATAAAAAAAACACGGTTAGTTTTGGAGTAATTTATGTTTACATTCCACATGAATGAATTTGATGTTTTATATTTAAAGTTATCCTTAGATTATCTCAAACTATCAATCTATATTATGTTTTGTTTTAATAGCTCTATAGTGACGGCATTGACAATAGGCGAGCTAGTATAGAATTACGGACTCGGAAAAAATACCGAGAAGCATAATAGGGAATTTTGTGTCTGTCTTTGTCTGTCGACTTTTATTTTAAGGATTGATTACGCATGTATTGTGTTATTATTAATAAGTAAATAATACATTGTTTTAATGTATAACTATTTAAATTTAGATTGAAATACTGGTGTATTTATGGTATATAACCGGATTTATTTATTGCGGCATCAATATACATATTATATTGACGTCATGATGACATGTTCATATTTTCGAAGTTCATAAAAATGTTACGTTCGGAATTTATGAACCATGGGTTGCGTTGGTGACTTGTAATGTTGCTTAGTTGTATTTTCGTCGTTAGAAGGTGTATGATAAATAGTATCATTTCATAGTTGTGGTGTTCCGATTGGGTTTGTGATTGTGTGCGAGCTCGTTTGATTAAACGTTACAAAATCAACACGTGCTAGGCGACCCATCTGAAAACCATAGCTATGATATATAATTAAAATCGTTGTACAATTTTCTTTTTACTTGCCATTATATTAATTTCATACCGTCTTTTTGCTGACTGTGTGTTCAAGACCAAGTGTGCTTACACTCGTATTATGTACACTATTATGGTGTATATTTCTTTGTAAATGGTAAGTGAACATACGGGACCATATCGTGCCCATTCGTGGATAGATAATATTGCCGCCGTTACGACATTGATTTTAAAGCCCTATCGTGTCAATCAAGCTTAATGTCAACAGCCATAAAAAGGCAGAGACAAAGGTGTCTATGCAATGCCGACCGTGGCATGCTTCTGTTACCTTCTTATGCTAGCTCGTATCAGACAGTTTGAACGTTTAAACTGATGATAAAGTGTACTCATATTGTTTTAGTGCGTCAATGGTTCAAATATGGCATCAATTAACCGCAGTTACACTTTGTTTCGAATATATGTAAAGGTACAAAACGTTCAGGCCAAAACAGTAATAGTTGTATGCCCCATTTATTGCTAAATTGTTACAAACAAGTTTTTTTTTAAAGTCCGTAAAATGAATGATAAATTCTTAATTCTTGGCGTAAAGAATGTCGCTCTCGATTCTACATTGTTACAATTTGTTCTGTGTTGATTCTTTTATATACAAAAGTTCAAACAGACCATCTACAAGTCGAAGTGATTGCACATACACACCGTTGTTGTCACACTGGGCTTCTCATGAAAAAGAATATAAAACAGGAAATTAGCAAAATTTACATTATTGTTCTCGGCTAATGATTTAGAATTGTAAAATTGTTCGAGCGCGTTGGAACTCTATCCAATCCCGGTTTTCTATGACAACTCTACACATGTCATTATGCTCAATTGTCACGCGATCTAAATCCAATTAGGATTCACTCATCGGAACACTTGAACTGTTGCTAAGAAATCAGAGGCACGTTGAGCTGCTTTGAAATACTGTCAACATGTCATGATTCCACGTCATGATTCAGTGTCGTGTTTCATGAACTGACATATTCATTATGTGTGTGCTGCTGTGCAAGCGTATGCCCTGAATTGTATCAAGGCATGCTCATCCCGTGGAACCATTTGTTTTGACATTTGACAATGTGTTAAATAAACTTTATTTGTTTTCAATGGGCATTTATTTTGAATTTTCTTTTTTTATAAAATCGTGCATATTTCAATTAGTAATCTACTTTCATAATACCAGTACTATTTTGACTGACTCAAAGGGAAAAAATGACACGATTCCGGAACGATTCAAACTCACGCAATCGGTTACAATTGTTATTATATATTTTTTTAACTAAACTAAAAAAATAGATAACCGTTGTTTTTTTATTAATATAAGACTTATGTGCTAAGCAGTCATTTAACTTGTTATCTAACATTTAGTTTTATTGTATGAAAATAATACTTCGTTTAAGCCGTCCATACGACCCGGTATCGCTTCAAAACAAAATTTACGAGTATTTGCTTTCAGAATTTCTCTTGTACGTTGCATGTTGTCAAATGGATCATATTATTTGCGCATTCGTGATACACCATAATATATTACCGTTAAATGTTATTACATTATAATTTGTCGTATTTGTTGTAAAATGTATGGTCGCTGACTATTCATATAAAACATGAGCATCGCTCTGGGGAAACGGGGCTTAATTAAATTTGTGTAAAAGGTCGTCCCAGATTAGCAGGTGCACTCTTTACTAATCAGGGATGACAATTTCCCGCTGGACTGCACTTAATTTTTACTTTATTTCGTTTACTCAATTTATTTATTGCAGCGTTTAAAATCTGATCTCTTCAGAACGACGCTACCACGTCTACATAAATATTGTGGGTACCATAAGACCCGCGTCATGCGAAAATGGGTCATTCAATATCCGTCAGAAGCTACTCTGTCCGCTACTGAGACCATGAAACCTTGCAAAGGTCCTAACCAGACTTCGCGACTTCGCTCCAGACTACCAGGCTGGTCTGGAACTACCCTGGGCTCATATAGCATAAGACAAAGTTTCGCATGACGCGTCTCATAATTACTTATACATAGTGTTTCACTATAGCGACCTGTTAAACTACAGTTTTCAATTGTGAGTTTGGCTCGAACACATACCTTAATAAATCGATGAACAACCGAAGATTTAATTATTAAATTATTATGTGCCACGACACAATACAACGCCATACACACGCGATCCTCCATGACTACCATTTAAAGGCATGGAATGTGTGAAAACTATATATTTTCACAGAGGATTAAAACACATAGGCCATAGTTAAATAACGTACGATTTCGTAGGTATTATGAACGAAAATCCCTTTTATATAAAATAAATTAAATAAAACATCAGAAAAGTTCACAACTGATTAAAGCACGATATTTATATTCTTAAAAAAAAAAGATTAAATGGTGCAACTGAACTCAATTTAGTTTTTCACACATGCAGATAGCAGACATAAAGACTTTTTGTTTAGTGTTAAGTTGTTGTTGTGTTGTTGATGTTGTGTTTTTTGTTGTTTGTTGTTGTTGTTTGTTGTTGCTATTTTTAGTGTGTTGTTGTTGTTGTTTGTCTGTTGTTGTTGTTGTTGTTTTTTTTTGGGGGGGGGGCTGTTGAGGATTGGGGGCATTGTATAATCCGATTCAATATAGATAAAAACTGTTTTGTTTCAGTGTCAGTAGTACTAATCAATGCTTTGTTTGTATACCATTTTATTTCACTTTTACAGCGAATTCGGCTGATTAAAGCCCAGTTGATTAAATTTCGGCTATAAACCACGGCACAAAATGACGTCATTTTTTCAACAAAATAACGTCATAAATCCAGCGAAATTATCCAGTTAAACTAATTTTGTTTAAAAAAAATGAATAAAAAGTGGTATAAATAGAATAATAGGTAAATGTTAATTAAAGATCAGGTTTATCATGCTCGGCACGAAAACGAATAAGAACTCGCCAAGGCTCGTACTTTTTGTTTTCTAAGCCTCGCATGATAAACCTGCTCTATAATCAGCACTTACCTATTATTCTATACATACATGCCATATCAATATACATCGGTTTCTTTTGTAACTTCCTAAAAATGCTACGACATGAGATACACAATCAAAATGAATGTATTATTCTCGCATAAGGGAATTGTTATACATATACAATAATCGTTCTAAGTATGATAACTTTCTTGTGATATATGACAACTGTCAAACTAGCACTCGGATGTGCGTATTAATAACTCCTCTGAGATACAAGACTGCCAAAACAATATCAGCTCATATCAATGTAGCTGTTGTTTAAAACCACCTCTGGAAAAATATAGGACAATACATAATTTATTGTATTTTCTATGAATAAATACAATCAGAAAATATGAAAGATGTTTTGTGTATGTCTTTTATGGGTCTCTAATTCAATGGATATCTGTGCTACAAATTGCTCATATTACTCTGAAAATGAAAATGCGCATACCGGTATACGTCGTTAGTATGAACAAAGGTCTGCAAATTTATATTATGTTACCGTTTTCAGAGAGACACACATGATATTTTATTTTAAATACTTGTAACCCAGTACGTTTAAACTCAGCCAATTAATGTGTTCACTTCAAAATGTATTTAAAAACTATAACAACCCTTTACTGAAATCGTAATTTATATATTGCATGTGTTGTTTCGAATGATATTTATTATATTTCATATGTTAATTAATATGTGTACACTCGAGTTGGGTTGCTATTGCGGTCGATGAGTATTGTAAAAACATACCATTTCTGTTTCTGCCGTTATTGATTTCATTAGCTTGTTAACAAATCTGAATAAAACTAATTACTTATTATTAGCTATGCATAGATGAATATCCTTTAGGCATTTTGCCGTATTATGTCAGTGTCATCTGTCTATGTCACGTTATTTGTGTCTACCAAATGCAAAGTATTTTAAATTGAAATTCATTGACGTCATTATGTCGAGGGATATTAACATGCACAACCAACCTATATTTTACCCTTTTACAACAATAATTTCGGCTCTTTCATGAGATTGCATGATGATGATCTGAATATGTAAGCATATGAAGATACGTCTCTACAGCTTTTTGATCAAAGACGAGATTAAGTTGATACTTTTTTTTTATTTTCATTTCAACGTGACTTAAATAAGTAAGTTATGTTGATACTATGGTGTTAATTTCAATCTACACTTAAGTGTGATGTTTGGTGCTCATTCACATCGGTTTAAACCCCCAAACTTCACAATGGACGTTCCAAGGCGGCAGCCTCAGTTGTATTTATAGTTGTGTTTGTGTTTTATGTATGTGTTTGTTTTGTCTATTTAATGTGTGCTTGTTTATCGATGATAATAAATTGTTTGCACCTCACTGTTTTTCTTAACTTCATTTACATTAATAATGGATCACTAGCTTTAATAAGGCTAGTGCACTTAATGTTTCACTTGTTGCGTACATGGTAATGTTTGCTATTTGCATTTCGGCGCGGAATGAACTTATTACAAACGCTAAATAGAGAGGGCTGTGTCAACGCAAAACATATAATATTGACGTTCGGAATTTTGTGCTGAAACTGCCCGTGAAAACAATCTTATACAATTTGGTTTCGTAATGACGGTGCTGTTGTTTTTTTAAGGAAGACCAGAAGTTGAAACTGATTAAACTTTCGTGCAATATCTTACTAACTTAAAATTAACATTTTGCAATTAAACTTTATCGTGAATATATGAAATATGCATGTTTATTTTTTAATAATGTTGTATATCTTGCAGTATTAAGGAAAGAGATGTTCAGGTTAAGAAACATAAACAAATCAGGCATTCATTACTAATACTGGTACTTTATTCATCACATCATACACTATTTTTTAAATTAATATATCAGCGCAAATTGGAATTCACAACTCTAGTACTACATATATTCTTTTTCGTATATAATGCTCACATTGGCTTGTATAATATGGTTATCAATGATTATTGACATTTAATCAACGAAATTATACATTGTAATTAAGAATATGTGAATATCTTTTCTTATAAGTCTACAAAATATTAATCGAACACTAACTTTCACAGTGAAAAAGACTTTTGCATAAAACACATTATGAAATATATAAGCAAATATATACTCCTACTTGCATATAAAAGTATATAAATTACTAGCAAACGCATGACTTTTGCGTGTTGTATGTCTCTGTATGTATAACATTATATGTCGATGAGTATTCTAGCTGGGACATTATTCTAGTGATACAGCCGCTGACAAATATCACGCAATAAATATGAGATACCGAAAGGACAAAGGAGGCATGTTGTAACCACTTAAACGGATGTACAGTTTTGTCGTGTAATGACATTCTAATAAAAAAGTCATTCAAATGATTTTCACAAGGTACAGATATATACACACAGCACGAGAAATGTATATTCTCACAATGGTCAGTCAGGTTTGTAAAAATTTGCTCTGATCAAATGTACTGATTAATTTACTGATTTGTATGCAACTAACATTGAATATCATAACTGGCAAAGTACAACAGGCTTTGTTATGCATTACGAACTCTTTGTAATTAATTACTGTTACCCCTCAGATAGGTCAAATATCATATTTTGTACAGAATACAAATGACACCGTTTGATGCACCTGTGTGTACCCTTTTTAATTAACATCCGCTTAAGATAAGTACATGTGTTGCATTGTGCACACAATTTACCCAAAGTGGTTTTCTTAACAATTCACATTTAAGATTTTATCATATGAAAATAACTTCTAGTTGTACATATACGTCCATACAGATACGATATGGAAAAAAATGAACTTTATGAAGCACATCTATTCAAATGAACATTGCTCAAGTGTAACCCAGACTTTCCAATGTTGATCTTGGCATCTAAGTGTGGCATTAAATGGATTTTTCCAAAGTCTAGCTCAATCCGGGATAAGTCTATAAAGATGCTTAATATTATTTTTTAAACGGCCTCCCTTGTATACACCACAACAAGGTTACTGGTCAGCCATAAAAAGGTAATTTCGGATGAAAATGTTAATTTTTCAAATTCAAGAAGTTTTTTTTTTTTAATAGTTTAAATTAGATATCTTTTTTGTTTCGTTATTTATTATATAAATCGTAACGTCCGATATTTTGATTAATAATAGTATTGTTCAATTCCACTACAATGCCAGATGACTATTCCCATATTAGATACATTGGCAGAGCCTGTTTTCTTGCTACAGAAGTCTAAAGAGACCAGTATGGACACAATCAATCAGTCTTGTTTTAGGGAGAGTTGATATGCCGATGATTGGTCTAGTTAGGACGTACTTGTGAATATACGGGAACTGAGAAATGTCACGCGACAATATGGCTTCAGATGTTTCCTATGAGACACAATAATGGTATTGGTAAATAACATTTCCATTATAACCGAGAAACAGCCGGCGTTTCAAGCTATGCTCATACAAAAATCATAGGGATCACTTTACCATTGCTCAAATATAACAAACAAAGAACACTGACAACAATGATTCATAGAGGCGACAACATTTGACAAACGGAACATCTCGTAAACACGTCAATGTGACCGAATTTTCTTATTTGTACATGAAGTTTGATTATGATTTTTTTTATGAAAATGTAATAGATCGCATAAAACTTTATGATTTTAATGCTTGATTATATAAAAGTCTCTGCAACTAATTTGAGAAACATAACCAATTGGTGTGTGGGAATATCGGTCACACATGCATTTTGTGCACTTGGTTGCATTCTAGAGCTGATAGGCGAAATCAAATATAAAACTCTATTCAAAGGTTTGTATATTTTAACACGTTCAATTATTTTATCATAACGACGACGACGACGATGACGATGGCGATGGCGATGGCCATGGTGATGGTGATGATGATGATGATGATGATGATGATGATTATGATGATGATTATGATGATGATTATGATAATGGCGATTTTCTGCGGCTGATGATGGTGACGGTGAGGAAGATTATGATAAAGATAAAAAGGGAAGATGATAAAATAATTATGCAACACATTTATTATTATCACAAAAAACAGGACACAATACACGTTTTTCAAACCAAAGTCTGATTGACAGCAAAGTGCATTCCAAAGAAAACGTCTTTTGGAGTTGAACACACATTGAATTTGTTTTTGGTTGACAACAAAGTGTTGTGCAACAGGACTCATAAAAAATAAACGCTTAACATTTGGTGTAGCGTTATTTCGGTCAATCCATCAACAAATGTGCTTTTGTTCATACTTTTCTTCTTTATTCTCATCTTTTAAAAAAAACAGAGAACGATTTTATCAAAGCATTTGTAGCAGCACCTAAGAACACAAACTTGCACAATTTCAAGATAGTACTACAGTCGAAACCCGATGACTCGAACTCGCGGGGACCGACAAGAAAAGTTCGAGCAGTCCGAAATTCGAGCCAAGCAATTCCTTATATAATCTGTTTACTTACATAAGTCTATAACAGATTTGCATCTCCAGTGGAAGAGTGTTTATAATGCCTTAAACTCGCATTTCATTTTGCTTATGATTTTTATAAAAAACATAATATATACTTTGTATACTAATATTTATTTAAAACAGTTAATCATACATCAAAGATATAAAAAATATAAATGTATGTGAGATCAGCTCGTTTATTAGTCGTTTATAAGTTTGCAACAGCTGTGAGTAACAGACATCAATTATGGTGTGGCATTAATTAAGCGCTCCTAATCGATTATTAGGTTTATGCGACTCGAAACGAGTTCGAGCCAAACAAAGAAAAGAATGGTTGAACATTGTGACCGGTACTATGAAAACAGTTCAAGCTATACGTTAATTCGAATCTCGCGAATTCCAGGAATGTTTCTTATTAATCTGTGAATAGACTGGTCCTTATAAACCTCTAAAATTCGTAAAGAGAGTTGGCTGATATTAAGCGAAACGCGCTATAATAGTTAGGGGAGGAAATCACTGATAGTAGTTTGATTTTACCAGATCTATTTATAGCTTTAGATTCTTATTGACTACCTGTGCTGTGCGAAAATACCGCGTGACTTTTATGTAGTATATTGCACTATTTTAATTATGCATACATTAACTCTTCCGCGACAAGTTTAAGCATAATTTGTTTATTGTCTGTTTTCTATGATCCGATCAAAAGTATATGTCAATTTGCGAACGAATCTTGTTAAAAAACTGAAATGATTTAAAACTTATACTTTGTTAAGTGAATCGTTGGGATTTCCCTGTATGGCAAATTTTCTGGTTTCTCCTTGCGAAACTAAACATGATTATTTATTTAAAACAAATTTAATACAAACTTCCTAGCAGATTGATTAGAATCATGAATCTTGATGTAGGTGTATGCACGTATCCCAGGTGACGGTTATAGGTATAAACCAAGCAAAAATTAAACACAACATTATTCAGTAAATATGTACGTTTTTATTTCTGAAATTCGGAAAGGATCAGTACAGAAAGAATCAGTGCAAACATTATTAAACTTTAAAAACATATATTGATTTCCTTTAAATAAGTTGCTGTTTAAAAAATCACGCATCTACAATAAGTCAAGTTATGACGTTCTTCATATCTTATCAGAGTACGTCGTCCCTCAATAAAATGATGATACATTATTTGTATCGCTTAATGCATAAACACGTTTTATATTTGTGGTATCCGCAATATGTTGACAAGAATATGTTGCAGCCCTCATGTCATGGCTAAAATACTGGAATGTATTATAATATGTCTGTAATTTCGTGACTAGGCAATCATAATATATCGTTTCGTCACAGGGACATCGTCATTCTTTGTATTTAAAAATCTGCCACACGACAAGGTAACATTCAACAATAATAAGCCTTTAGGTTTTATGCGATATTTGAATCCTATGCGGTAATGAACGCATTTGTCATGTTAAATTTAAACTATTCATTTACTCTCTCACAGTAGGGTGTTATGGCTTATTAAGTTTATTATATATAATTATGGTCCTAAAGTTGCAGATAGGCATACATATTTTTGATCAAAGAAGAGCACTACAAAAGATGGTCCAGTTACATGATTCAGCAAAGAAATATTATTCTTGTTCCATAGATATATAACTCACGAATCCTCTCATTAACAAATGTCTGGCTTTATTCTTGTGCTGTTAGTGTTGCTATTAGATTATTGGCGAATAGGCGTTTTTATTACAAACATGTGGTATAGATCTTCGTTTTAGTTCCGTAAATATGATGTTAACAAATGATTTGTTGAAAGTCAATTGATGAAGAAGTTCACTAAAGTCAAAAGCAGATTTTTATTAGTAAGTCTAATTGTCTGTAATATTGAATTAAATTGTATTAATTTCAGTTCCATTTTGTTCTAAACTGAATGTAAAATAAACAAGTTTTCATATTTTCTACATTTTTATACAATGACTTTTTATTCCCATCGTGGTGTGACTGGCTAGATTCGGATGTCTGTTTAATTCAGCAAAATTTGGTCACCTATGCAAATTTCTAATATTCCAATTATAATGATTTAACTACACTATTTATAAGTTTAAGTTTATAGTTATTAAAGTTTGAATATTGCGTTTGTATGTTTGTTTGTTTCTTGACGATATCAAACGTCCATACAGGTTGCTTTAAATGTGTGTTCATTTATTATGTTAATATGCAAAACTAAATTTTACCATGTTTTATTTACATGGTTTGCTAAAACAATAGTTTATATCCATGCAATAGATGCCATTTGCAGATTTCTCTAGAGGTTTGGGGTGACGATGAAGGCACATAGACACTGAACTTGAGAAAAAAGAAAGACAAATACAACTTAGCAGTAGGGTTGCGGATTCCGCTCGCAGTTACCTGTTCGTTCATTACTACCGATAACTGTATGGAGTTTAAGTGAAGGCATGTACACTTCTCTTGATTGGTGATAATGAATAAATCGTACAAATATAGCAGCTGTTTCAACAAAATGTATGCATCACTTTGTACGCTTATGCAATATTAATTTAAGTCTTACCGTCTGATTTGTTTGAAATAAATGGAAATCTTCGCCCCCAGCCTATGCGCATGTACAAGTATCGTTTCAGGTCTTTAGATATATACAATTGGAAATTGACAGTCATACATTCTCATAATTCAAGATTATGGTTCTGAATCACATACTATGTGGTCAGAAGATGTTGGGAGGCACAGAGCTTACAACTATTGATGTATATCCAAAGACAAATTAACAGTCCTGCCATACGGATTGATATCTAAGAAGTTATATTCGTTATTAAATGTTTATAGTTTGACAAGTTCAAACAGCTGATCCAATTTGCTTTAACTATGACGGAGTGAATAACAGTTGTTGTTTTTACAGCAGTAAATCAAAACTTAATTTAAATGTCTATTTAATCAATTTGATACACACTTTGTCCGTGGAAACTATTTCATGTGTGAATCGATGTTTCAAATTATCGTGTCTGGTTGAATATGGAAGATTGTCAGAAGTTAAACAGAAACACATTTATAAAAAAAAAAAAAAAAAATTAACANAATTAACATGGATTATTTGTATTCTTAAGCCAGATGACCGTTTTAGTTGTTGGTGGTGGTGTTTGTTGTTATTTGTGTGTTTTGTGGGTTTTTTAATGCCAGTGGGCATGTAATGGAAAGGCAGTTGACTATTGTGGTAAGTTGACCTTTTTTCACGGCCAATTGGCTTGTGTGGTCAGTTGACCATTTTGTGGAGGCCAGTTGGCCTCATGTGTAAAAGCCAGTTGGCTTGTGTGGTCATTTGAACGTTTTCCCTTGAAAGCCATATTGCCCAATTTGTTAAAGCCAATTGGCTTTTGTGGTCAGTTGACCATTTCGTGAAGGCCAGTTGGCCTGATGTGTAAAAGCGAGTTGGCTTGTGTGGTCATTTGAACGTTTTCTCTTGAAAGCCATATGGCCAAATTTGTTAAAGCCAATTGGCTTGTGTGGTCAGCAGACCTTTTTTGTAACGCAAGTTGGCCTGATGTGTAAAAGCCAGTTGTCTAGTGTGGTTAGTTGACCGTTCTTTGAATGCCCAGATCACGTTTTTATGGTCAGTTGGCCTGAAATAGATAAGCCAAATTTGATTATGTGATCACTTAACCGTTTGTTGAACGCCTTTATATAGAAAAGCCTTTTTTTTACTAGATTCAAGTTTTAAATGTTTCATTTTCAACCCTAAGATAATGATGAGCAGCAAACAGCCTAAAACATGACCAGCCTGCGAGTTACTCACAGGCTGTTCTGGTTTTAAGCTGGCTGCATAGACCATTTTCACTTTGCTTCGAAAACCCTGTCAAATAAAAACACATATGCATAATTTATCTGTGTTAAATTATTTATCAGAAAATAAACTTGGTTAGAATAACAAGTCTATTGCTGATTTGACTGATAGTGATATTGATGATGATGGCAATGCTGATGTCCAAGTATTTTGTGAATAGAGAATAACACATTTTCTCATGTATATGAGAGAATGAAATTATCCTCGTTTTGACGAATTGATTTTGTGTTGATATTGAACATGTTATTTAGCTGAGACAATACGGTAATGGTTTAGTGCGAAAAGAGCACGGATCTCTCGTTTTGTCATTTGTATGCGTTGTACATTCTAGGCGTGCATTCGACGGGGATAATATATGGATAAGGAGAAAAAAGTTTTATTAAACTTAATATGTACTTCTATTAAAATAAACGACCACATGTACGCAAGTGTTGATTTTCAATAAAGTTGCGTGTTAGTTTATTTCAGTTTAGAGCAACAGTTTTTGCAGCAATTTACACCGTTTCCAAAAAGACGTGATTCTATCAGTGATAAGATGTAATAGGTTAAACACAAATGATTTACGCGAAACAGTTATTATGAATGGTAAGTATTCAGAGACCGAGACTGGTATCATATATCAATATAATATTGAATAAAATGGTTTTATTTGGTAAACGCGAACCATGTCTCTGATCGGTATCCGCTTCTTTCATATCTTAATAATTGTCTTTGATTCTGTGTTCAATAATGAGTTGCCTTTCTGATAAGAAGAAAGTAACAGGAGTGTATAAATTAAGCTCTTTTGTGGTGTAACGTATTAAATGTGACAGTGTTCTTTATATGAAAACATTTATACTAATTTCTGCATGTGCCGTGTTCGTGTTTGAATAAAAAAACGACCTCGCTGACTCCATGAACAGTGCTCACAAAATGATAGTGCGCAACATTTTAACGCAAGTTTCCTTTCTCTAAATCAATGACAATCGATTTCAAAATAACCCCTTCTGCGTACAGCAGTTATTGTTGCACTGTAAAATGAACCATTGCTTAACCAAACATGGAAGGATTGGATGTTTCGGCAACATATGTCTTCATTTCGACAAAATGTCAATATTAACTTAAACATGCTGAAACTCTTGTTTTTTTTTATAGGAATATCACTAGGGAAACAGATTTGCACACATTGCTGTTTCTGGGAGAAAATATGCAATGGCGTGGTTCCAATGGGTATTATCTTAAATTTAGTCGATTTAAATCATGTGCATCGGTAAGGAAGTCTGTTTCTTTCGCGTGCTTACCAAGTATATAATGAAACAATGTCAAAAACGTCCACCTATAATAGAGCGGAATATTCTGGTGGCATGTCGTAATAGAACCTACGTCGTGTGAGAGTTGCATATTACAATTTTCAGCTGATACACAAAATTTAAATGGAGACGTTCAGTCTGTAACAAAATACGGAATAAATCTCAATAATAACGGGAAGTAATCAAAACCAACCATTGTTCAATTCTGAGCAATTTTGCATATAAACATCTATTTAAGTTAACAACAGAAGATTTCGCTTAAATAACGTATGTAAACATGCCTTCCTCGTTCTCTTTTTGTCTCTTTTTGAACATGTAATACATTACAAAAATTGGCACAGCAATAGAAAAAAACAACAGTTGTAGTGGTGAAAACAAAGATGCGAACTACTTGTTCATAGCAATGTTTAGTAAAACATTATTTGTAAAATAAAGTCCGTTCTTGAACAAATGAGATCATAAATGTTACATAAGTGTGAAACATATAATTTGTGAAAAAACCTTTTATAGAAATACAACTAAAAATCACATTCGTTCAGGTACCAGAATGTGTATATTACATAAACTGGTACTGTTTACTTACCTTTCTGACATTATACGTTTTAAGTCGCGAGAAATGGTCATACTACTTTGTTTTAAAACGTGTATGTTAAACAAATAAAGTTAATTGCACAGACGATCACGAATGCGGAAGAGTGATAAGTTGTTGTTTGTGTATTGAGTTGTAACAAGAATGCAACTTTTGAAACAATACATAAAACCTAGATTGTCGCACACCCGATGTTAACAGGCGTTTCATATTTCATACATGTATATTAATTTTCATGGATTACACTTTCGGAACGTCAAATTCATTGTATTTGTTTTTGTCAAACAAAACAAGGTAATGCATTCAGCTGCACAACAATTGTTACCTTATTAAGTTGGTGACTGCTACGAATTATTATGCAACGAACATACTAATTGAGTTCAACTTCAAACAGCATAATCAACCTCAAGTTTAGAACAAGAGTTTAGTTCAGAACTGTGTAGCCTCTAAACACATTTACCACGGTGGTCTGCGTAATCTGGATGGGGTAAAAATGGACACAAGAGACGTATATGAGCAATTTCACATTATTGATATGTAGCTGTACAAATAGTTGGTAAGGTGACCATAAATTAGACATGTTCATTGTTGAAATATTAAATGAAGACTCTGACAACAATACATTAATTATTCAATATCCCAGCAAAGCGACTTATGTACGAAACTGCTCATCATCTTTATCATGTGCAGTACATTCAAACCCACTAGAAGCAACATCAAAAGTCGTTGCACAAACATTGTAGTAAGTCAACACATTTATGTTTTATAATTATTAATTTGGTCGGGACTAGATATATTACAAATCAGTACACAATAATAACTCATAATCGAACAACAATAACAACGTATATGCATGAGCCAACTGATCAAGCAGATAACCACGAAAAGGTTCTACGATACCAGACACACAGCTTTTTTCGTGCAAAATTTTACCAATTATAATTACAATAAACCGACCATTTGGCGTGGAATCACACACAAGCTTCTCAGGACACAGTTCTTACTCAATGAACGTCCGTAATTAAATACATCGCACTTGCACGCAACCTTCTTCGGTCTAAAACAATAGTAATTGTCAGCAAAATTATTCCCAGAGGCGTTGAGCAGCTTTTTTTTTGTACAATTACACGTCTGCTTAACGAACCGAAATAGGTTGCATTTTGAAAGAAAGGGGAATTTTCTGTTTGTTATTTCGAAATACTTTACATGCAAAAATATGTTGCTGTCGGCAAACATACTTATATAAGTTGTAGGTTATTGTTCAAATAAACCAATTCTTTTAAAAAACCAATGTCGCAGATGAATATTTACATATAAACATATTCGCACCTATTTAAATTACTGTGACATAGCTTAGAACATGCAGTCTATGGATACTATCTTTAAATTCAATCGTTTTAAATAATGGTAGTCATAATGGAAGTCCGTTGCCTTTCGGTGCAAGCCTAGTGGAGTATGCTACATTTTTTCAAACGTCAAAATATAAAAGCACGACATATTCTGATACACCATAAAAGGACCTTGTGTGCCAGCAGCAAACTATAATGTTTACATATGTTTTATATGTTTATATGGAATATTTCTCTTTTATTTTAGAGTATGAATTGCAGTCTGCCATATATGCAGACATTCGTATTGTTTAGCAGTGACCAATTAAAAAGAGCATTGTAGTATATGCATAAATGTATATATGTTGCTTGGTATAAAGTTCAATCCTGATATACAATCGTAATAAACAATGTCTAACATTGAGAAACATAAAATTGCGCTTTTGTGTTTAACATTAACCAAACTAGTGTTTGTCCATAAATGCTGCTCGTATGTTAGAAAATGCCGTACCCAACAAGTGAGTTCTATTACATGCTATATGTAAGTTTGAGTCTATTATAGTTCTTTTACGACTTACCACACATGAGAACGTATTAATATGGTTAAATATTTCTTGGATATTTATATATATCTGTATTAAGATAGTGTAACAACTTCAATAAGAGATTAGAAGAGATTCATCATACGAGATGTTTCCGTTCTAGGTTCTTACGCACTAAATTGTAACGGGACATGTTCATAGCCTTTGGCATGTACAAGTATGTTATTAAACGCCTTATATGGCTACATTAAAACATCGGAACTATAAATCTCTAGTAAAAAAACATAAGCGGAATTCAATACAGAAAAGAAACTACCATAACTTCATTACTGTTGTTTCACCCCTTGATCTGCAGTATTCTTTTATTTTTGAAATCTTTGACACAATTTTGGAAAATTGTCATTTCGGCAATCTGAACACAAGTCTCTTTAATGATAGTTTGATAGTTTATTTTACAAGTTCCAAAAGGTCAAAAGAACCATGAGGACAACATATTTACAAGCCACAAATGGCAAGACAGCGCACACAAAGTATATGATTATAAACATATATGTGGAGATAGTGCAAAAAGAGAAAACAAAAACAAAAAACGTTTTATTAAACATGTTATTTATAGCTTGATAGTTTGTTTTCACAAGTTCCAAATGGTCAAAAGAACCATGAGGACAACATATTTACAAACAAAAATTACATTTAATGTCACTTACTGGAATATACGTTATGACCAATTGACGTAAAATTGGCGATTTTGTGCATTAAACATGTATGAGTACTTATTGAAAGATAATTGATTGTCATTGGGGCTGCACTTTCATTTTTTAACTGACAAATGTATTATTCAGGTCAATATGCCCACGTCGTATGAAACAAAATACTTGAAACATTCTTGTTAACATCCAGCAGTCTTTTATTTAAGGCAATAAACCAACTGCCTATACAAAACATGAAAACACATACACACACAAAATTAAACATAAACAATTATATAAACTGGGGTCCCCGCCTTTGAAAGGTGAAAGCAAAGAATTGGACTTTAAACCGGTTGGATGGCTAGCCGGCCAGAAGAGTCACAAACCACTCAAGCGTAAATACACATTAACATATCAAAGCATAGCAATTCAAATGGAAAAGTAATAAAATGTGATAAAAATGCGAGTAAATTATTTTTTAATAACTAAATGATAAAGATACACCAGAGAAACTGAATAAGACATATTTGAGGCACGATAAAATGTTATAAATACAAAATACATACAAATATTCCTGTTTCAACAGTTGAACTTCTAGTTAAAAATTGTCTTCTTTTGACTAAATAAATATTTTGGTTGTTACAGAAATCATGTTTGATTTGATAACATTTATTTTGCCAATCTATTTATATTATATTGGGTAACTTATGTTTTATCGTTTTTTTATATAAAGATAAACACAAAGATTTTACGCGCCCGTACAAATTTAAATGTGCTATCGTTTAAAGTCTGTATAATAAAAAATGGTATCATATGAATACGTGCATAATTTTTTAGAGACGGATTTAACAAAGAAAATAAATATTGCGCACACAAGTTTAATTACCTTATTTGTTTCTTCTCATTATCACATTAACATACATCTGACTAATGTAGAACAATATCTTGGTTCTACAAAAGGTTGACGTTAATCGTCGATAGTTATTATAAAATATGCATTCATAATTTCTTCAAAACTAAAGCACCAACATCATGTTTCGTCAAAGCCAGGATGGCTAACGCGACGTATTTTTAATAATGTATCCCATGCTTTGTATGTACGGGAATACTGCAAAACCAACAAAGGTACAATTAGTGCAATTCTTATCAATGTCACAACCAAATATCACGAACGTTGGAATAAACAACAATAAAACGCGCCTTCATTATATCTTTGCCATACCACTCAGTCTTCTTTAACGTGTTTAATGCCTCTAAGACTAAGCAATGGTGACAGGGATACGAATGTGATCGAATGTGTTATACGTGTGTGAAAAATATGATTTATGAACCATAAGGTCCAACGTAACACTAAAAATGGTAAATTCATGGCACGTTTATATCATGTACATTTGGTCCATCACTAACAGTGTAAAAGGTAACAATTATACTATGCGTCGTCAATTATTGACGTTTGAGGATCAATGTTATTTGCCTCTTGTATTTCGTATTAATAACTTGCACAAAATCTCACAGAATAATCTCTCTCATAGTGAACATATGTCAGGGTTGTTTTAAGCTTTAAAGAAATACGTAACTTTTACATATGAACCAGTAACATGCAAATGCACATAGGAATCATTTCTAGTTTCTGAACAAATATGTTCACAATCGCTTGCAGTAAGCACTAACCTATTGCCGTATAATATATTATTTAAATAATACACGTATAGTTTTGTTCAGTTCTGTACGGATTTTGAACCTTTGATCAAGCGTGTTCTTTCATTGATATTTGCATTGCAGTCACATCAAAGTCGTCCAAAAACAAGAAGGCGGCTAACTTATCAATTATTGGATATTGTTTTAGTCCGAATTCTTGGCTTCCTGGTTAAGTCCCATAAGCAGCGTTGGCAAGCAATGCCAGGCAGATAATTCATGTTGTTTATTATCTACCATTGAATACATAATATGTAGATGTTTGTTCTAGCTGGGACACAAATCTTATGAATATACAGCAACTGACTAATATTTCGTAAAATATTTCGTAAAATAAATTGAATATATAAACAATCAGTGTTCCTTATAGCAATATTTAAAATTTCAACGCTAGATGTGGTCTGGTAACGTTAATTTAACAAGATACAAAATGCTCTTTTTATTGTTTTGTGGTTCAATATATTCAACACATAGTCATGTACAAATGTAGTGTTCGTGTGTCGTATGAATTGTTATCGTTGCGGGAAATTAAAATGGAATATATTGTGCCACAAAAAAAATAAGAAAAAAGAGGAATCTATATTACCAGACCACACCTTGCGTTGAAATGTTGGCTATTGCTATAACGAACACTGATTATTTATGTGTTAACTATATTTTACCAATAATTTACGGAATATTCGTTGATTTGGAGCGTTATAGTGGCTTTAAAAGCGTAATCATAACTTTTTGCAACTAGGAAAGCTGCTGAACTAGGAAAGGTATCAGTTTACACTGACTTCCGAGTGAAATAAGTTTGCCCCCCCCCTTATACACCACAACTTGAAGGGATTTACTAGATATGATTAATAAGTTAGATTTCGTGTTTGTGTCCTAAGGAGTAAAGCCAAAGAAAGCTGTTAAGTGTGAAACATCAACAAATGGCAATAACCATGCAATAATGGTATTAATAGCTGTTGAGCATGTTCACTGGGCCTCCTTTCTATACCAATGTTGATACCTCTGAAAGATTACGAGTTCTGTCCTGGACAATCAAAGGCCAGACTGAAAACATGATTCCAGTATAAAACTCTCGTACATGTTTCTTGTGCTGGCATATAATGATAACACTGTTTCGATAACCTTATATGGTTATTATAAGGGTATTGTTCACAGATTTTCGATTTTTTAAAAAATGTCATACAATGATTTTGTTAGCCAAACTGTTATATTGGGATAATTATAAAAAACAACTAAAAAATGCGCCAACCTTAGGATTCAAAACCGGTACATCTAATAAATAATATAGTTGAAACGGTATATTTTTAATACACGTTTTTTTTTAAAGTTTTAGATGAAAAGCGTTACAAACGTTTTATTATTTTCCAGATTTTGACTGACGATAATTAACAAGCAATTATAAGTTTTTAGCTTTTTTCTTACTCAAAAGTTTTATTTCAATTATTTGAATAGTATTCATACTTATTTTTTTTTTCAATGAGAATTTTCATCGAAATTTATCATATCGCCAAACTGTGAACAAGTTCTATATCGCTGTTCTGTACCACCATACAAATGCGTTTGCGAGCGATTTAAAACAATCAATTACAGCTATGACGATCAAATCAATAAACTAAGAAAGTTACAAGTATGTGTTCTGCTTTATCAGCATTGCTGCCCGAACGTCAAATTTAGTGCATCGTATAAATGTGAAACTAGAAGAGGTAATATATTTAGCTGCAAATAATGTTATAACCTTTTAATTATTATCCCCACGCTTTTTGAAAAAAAGGTGGGGATATTGTGGTTATCTCCGCCGTCCGCCTGTCCGTCTGTCTGTCCGTCCGTCTGTCCGTCCGTCCTGGCCAATATCTCCTCCTACACTATTACCTTTAGAACCTTGAAACTTACACACATGGTAGCTATGAGCATATGTGCGACCCTGCACTATTTGGAATTTTGATCTGACCCCTGGGTCAAAAGTTATAGGGGTTGGGGTGGGGCCGCGTCAGAAATTTTCACTCATTTTTTTAGGTTATTTTACATTAACTTCTTCATTTCTACACCGATTCACTTCAAATTGATACTGGACCTCTCTTATGACAATACGGTCAATCTCAACCATGCATGGCCCCATTCCCAACCCTGGGGCGCCCCGCCCACATAGGCCACACCCACCCAAAATTGCCTTTTACTATAATTTCTTCATTTCTACACGGATTCACTTCAAATTGATACTGAACTTCTCTTATGACAATACGGTCAATCTCAACTATGCATGGCCCCATTACCAACCCTGGGGCGCCCCGCCCACATAGACCACACCCACCCAAAATTGCCTTTTACTATAATTTCTTCATTTCTACACCGATTCACTTCAAATTGATACTGAACTTCTCTTATGACAATACGGTCAATCTCAACTATGCATGGCCCCATTACCAAACCTGGGGCCCCGCCCACATAGACCACACCCACCCAAAACTGCCTTTTACTATAATTTCTTCATTTCTACACCGATTCACGTCAAATTGATACTGAACTTCTCTTATGACAATTCGGTCAATCTCAACAATACATGGCCCCATTACCAACCCTGGGGTGCCCTGCCCACATAGGTCGCACCCACCCAAAATTGCCTTTTACTATAACTTCTTCATTTCTACACCAATTCACTTCTAATTGATACTGAACTTCTCTTATGACAATACGGTCAATCTCAACTATGCATGGCCCCATTACCAACCCTGGGGCATACCTAGGTCAAACATTAGGCGTGGGGATACGCGTCGGCCTCTGCCGCGCCATTTCTAGTTAAGTATACTTTGTGACTGCTATTTTAGGACCTTTTACATGTACGCTATAAATCATACTGAAATAGTGCAGCGTCAATAAGCAAGATCAACTGTGATTTATTAACTAGAAGGTGTTATAGCAATTTGTGACCTTTTAGCACATTTCCCGGGGGACTTCTGTGTCTCTAGCGCTAAACGGACAAGAATTGACATGGTGATTTATATGCCAATTATACGGGAAAAAGAAACATGACTGATATAGAGCCGTATATATAATTTGTGCGATGCCCTTCAAACACTAATGTAAATTGTTGCTATTTGTTATGATAAATTAAAGAATGATACATTGGTCAATAAAAGCGACTCGCGTACATTAATGCGCAGAATCACTAGAAGTCGCAATAACATCGTTTTTATTTCCTTTATCATTGAGAATACTTAATTGTGTCGTGTGGTATTGATGTCATCAAAACCATTTCACGAACAACAAAAACAGTTATTCATCAGACAAATGTGCCGCCATATAACCATTTGAAAGGTTCTACGATACCCTATCCGACAAGTGATATTATTTATGCAAAATGTCCTAATAAAAAGGAATATAAAGCGACCATTTTATACTGCTAAAATGTCTTGCGAATGATACAGTAGCGAAGTGCCCAGAACAATCACGATACTCAACTATTTTTTTATCAAATTAACATCTGTTTGAAGAAAATAACTATTTGCTTAAATTATTAATAACCCCATATTGTGTTCGTTTACATAAAAAATAATTCTTAAAAGGGGCATATCCACGGTTTATACCATAAAATATTTTTAATAATAATATTTTTATTACGTGTTTATTACAGGATTTCATAAAACATAATCCTCGTTTTATTAACCCTCAATAAAATATGTATTTTTATAATTGTAAAAAAATCTTGTCCACGGGGGAACTTTTGACGTCCGCGCAAAAAATCAGTAGTAATAGTAAAATTGTATTTAAGTATCACTTAACGCATGTTCACTATCGATTAAGGGACTGTAGTGTAATAAACTTTTCGTTGAAACAGACGATTTTTGCAGGCATGTTTGTTTGACAGTTATATTTGCATATGTTCATATTATTCATCAATATAAGATAAATATATACCAGCGAGAATTTGTAATGTTTTCATAACTATCTTTATTTCGGGGGAATCACTGTCATATGCCTCGTTTTACCATGTTAATTTTAGTAGAAATATCTCAAAATCTAATTACCTTAAAGCAAACAATATGTATTGCTTCCTTCTATGCGTTGAACATATTGTGCACATGTGAATTTCGTGTATTAAGTAAAATGATTGTATAAATTGATAAAAAGTACAATCTTCACATGAAATAAAATACAATCGGTACACTATTAAAAACATATGCAACATACAACATCTATCAACATAAAACGCCAAGATTACAGTTGTTTGTACACGATATTTTGTTAAAGAAATGGGAGACAAAAAGACCTATAACATAGCGTTTTGAAACGTGGATGAAAACTAGAAAGACATCGCAGTATGTCACAGGAAAATCTAGACTTGACACAACTGTGAAGATTGGTTAGATTGGAATCACAACAAACTTCTCACTAAATGGTCCTGACTCAATGAAAGTCCAAAAATGAAATTTATCACATTTGCACGCAAGACTCGTCGGTCAAAATCAATGGCAATTGTCAGCAAAATTAATCCCAACGGCGTTCAGCATAAGTTATGTTTGCACAATTACACTTTCTTCAACAAAACAAAATCGGTTGCATGCTGAAGGAACGGAAAGTTCGGTGATGTCGTAATTTAAAAAGTGTTGTGACATTATAAAATAAAACAAACTATTAACTTATAGAGAACGTTATTTCATTATATAATATTGCAAGTATTTCTATTGAAACACGCAGTTTGCGCAGGATTTATGCAAAAAAATAAAATGTGTTTCGCATACTAAATTGATTTTTTTTTTCTCATTTAAACTTTTACACACATCTTAGTTATGCAGATGAATATCTTGGTTTGATACAAAGTGTATGTACATCGTAATAATATCAACTTAATTTGCAGACTTTTTAATTATTTCATAATATTTGCAATATTTAGAAAGAAAAACGTTAAAAAATATGCATTTATAGTTTGTTTAATACTATAGGACTGAAAGCATGTTTCCCCAAAACCATGTTGAGGATGTCGAAAGCGACGTATTTGTAATTATGTATGCCGGTCTTTGTAGCTACGGGAATAATGCAAAACAAACAATGGTACATACCATTAGTGCAATTGTGATCACGTTTACAACTAAAAACTAATAACGTGACACCAGCCTTAGAATAAATTGAAATACACAAAAATATGGTGCTATAAAGTTTGTCTGAAAATGTGCCTATACCACACGCTCTCCTTAAACGTGCTAAATGCCTCTAATACTTAACAGTGGTGATAACGGTACCGGTAAAAACGCGAAGTTCAGTGTATATTTGTTAACATATTACTGCTACAAACAATTGGTACACTATAGCACAATTTAAACAAATGAGATCGTATGCTGCACATGTGTGGGAAAAATATAATTGATGCAAAATAAGGTCCAACATAGCAATACCAATGTTAAATTGAAGGTATATTTATACCAAGAAATGTACCAGCAAATGTGTATTACATTCACTGGTTTTGAATTAACATATGTATTTGAAATAAGACAATTAATTTAAATTGTCCATACATCATTGTTTAGATTGTTGCAATTCAACTATATTTCGTCACAAAATGGGGTTTGAGGCTTAATGATATTTGTACCTTGTATTTCGAATTACTTGTACAAAATTTGATCCTTTGATAAAGCATGCTCTTTCATTGATATCTGCATTACAAAGTCGTCCAAAACAAGTGGGCGGCTTACGAGTCAATTATTAGATCAGACAGATAAATCATGTAAATTATCATCTACCATTGAATATATAATATGTAGCTGATTGTTCTAGCTGGGGCACAAATCTTGTGAATATACTGTAACTGCCAAATATCACGCAAGGAAACGGTTTCGGATGTCTTCAATGAGACCAAAGTGTGGTAGTTGAGAAAGGTGTTCCAAGATTTTCAAGACTACAATCATCGTTTCAATTCATTCATAGTCAGAGCTTATTACAATGCACTCTAGTATTTCCAACTTTCATATAACCCAAAACACGTAGCAATACAGTTACCTTATATGCTCAAATATGCGATTTTTTACTGGCCAATTACCTTAATATCATACCGTCTGTTTGCTGCCTCTGTGTTTAGGTTCATGTGTGCTAATTCTTTTCTTATGTACACTCTACTGGTGTTAATTGCTGTGTTAATGGTAAGTCAATATACGGTACCTTGTCGTGTCTATTCTTGAATATAAATCTAATACCACCGCCGGACGACCTCGATTTTAAAGGCATAGCGTGTCAACCAAGCTTAATATTCAAGGCTAAAAAAATGAAGAGGCAATTGTGACTTAGATCTGCTGACCCTAGCATGCATATGTTACCTACTTATGATAGCTCGTATCAAACAGTGTGGACTTTAACCTGGTGATATAGTTTACTAATTTAGTTCGTCAATGGCTCAAATATTATGTCATCAATAAACCGCAATTACACTTTGTTTCAATATATATGTAAGAGAGCAATTAAGAGCAAACGTTTAGGCCAAAACAGTAAACAGTAACAATAAATATGACTCGTGTATTGCTAAAATGAATAATACATTCGTAATTCGTGGCTTAAAGAATGTCGTTCTGAATTCTGCATTGTGACAACTCGGTCTGTGATGAATCTTGTATATACAGATGTTCAAACAGACCATCTACAAGTCGAAATGATGGCAAAAACACACCGATGTTGTCACACTGAGCATCTCATGAAAGAGAATAAAAAACAAGAAATAAGCAAAATGTACATTATTGTTCTCGGCTAACGATTTAGAATTGTAAAAAAATTCGAGCGCGTTGGAACTCTATCCAATCCCGGTTTTCTATGACATCTCTGCACATGTTATTATGCTAAATGGTCACGCGATCTGTTTTCAATTGTTTCACTCATCGGAACATTTAAAGTGTTGCTAAGAAATCAGAGGCACGTTGAGCTGCTTTGAAATACTGTCAACATGTCATGATTCCACATCATGATTCAGTGTCGTGTTGCATGTACTGACATATTCATTATGTGTGTGCTGCTGTGCAAGCGTATGCCCGGAATTGTATCAAGGCATGCTCATCTCGTGGAACCATTTGTTTTCACATTTGACAATGTGTTCAATAAACTATATTTGTTTCCAATGGGCATGTAGGATGTATTTTCGTTTTTTATAAAATCGTGCATATTTCCATTTTTTAGTAATCTACTTCCATAATACCAGTACTATTTTGACTGAATCAAAGTGAAAAAAATGACACGATTCCGGAACGATTCAAACGCACGCAATCGGTTACATTTGATATTATTTAAAAAAAAAAAGGATAACTGTAGTTTTTTTTAATTAATATAAGACTTCTGTGCTAAGCAGTCATTTTTTTTATCTAACATTTAGTTTTATTTTTGAAAATAATTCTTCGTGTAAGCCCTCCACACGACCCTGTATCGCTTCAAAACAGAGTTAACGATTATTTGCTTTCAGAATTTCTCTTGTACGCTGCTGCATGTTGTCAAATGGATTATATTTTTGGCATATTCATGATAAACCATAATATATTACCGTTAAATTGAATAACATTAGAATGTGCCGTATTTGTTGTAAAATGTATGACCGCTGACTATTCATATAACACATGAGCATCGCTCTGGGGAAACGGGGCTTAATGAATGTGCGTAAAAAGTCGTCCCAGATTAGCATGTGCACTCCTTATAAATCAGGTACGACAATTTTCCCCTGGACTGCACTTATTTTTTACTGTATTTCGTTTACTTAATTTATGTATTGCAGCGTTTAAAATCTGATCTCTTCCGAACGACGCTTCCGTGACGTCAACATTAATATTGTGGGTACCATAAGACCAGCGTCATGAGAAAATTGGTCATTCAATATCCGTCAGAAGCTACCCTGTCCGCTACTGAGACCACGAAAGCTTGCGGAGGTCCTAACCAGACTACGCGCCTACGCTCCAGACTACCAGGCTTGTCTAGAACTACCCTGGGCGCATATGGTATAATACATATTTTCGCATAACGCGTCTCATAATTACTTATAGATAGTGTTTCCCTATAGTGACCTGTTAAACAACAATTTTCAATTGTGAGTTTGACTCGAACACATACCTAAATAAATCGATGAACAATTCAAGATTAAATTATTATGTGTCACGACACAATACATCGCCATGCACACGCGATCCGCCATAAATAAACCATTTAAAGGCATGACATGTGTGTAAACTATATATTTTCACAGAGGATTAAAACACATAGGCCATAGTTGAATAACATACGACCTCGTAGACAGATGGCAGACATAAAGACTTTTTGTTTAGTGTTAAGTTGTTGTTGTGTTGTTCATGTTGTGGTTTTTGTTGTTGTTTTGTTGTTGTTATTTGTTGCTGGTTTTTGTTTAGTGTNTGGGGGGGGGGAAGAGGGGGTGTGGCGGTTGAGGATTAGGAGTATTGTAGAATCTGATTCAATATTGTTTCATGTGTCAGTAGTAATAATCAATGCTTCGTTTGTATACCATTATACATGCCATATCAATATACATCGGTTTCTTTTGTAAATTCCTGAAAATACTACGACATGGGATACACAATCTAAATGAATGTATTATTCTCGCATAAGGGAATTGTTATATATATACAATAATTGTTCCAAGTATGATAACTTTTTTGTGATATATTACAACTGTCAAAATATCACTCGGATGTGCGTATTAATAACTCCTCTGAGGTACAAGACTGTCAAGACAATATAGGGTCATCTCAATGTAGCTGTTGTTTAAAACCACCTCTCGAAAATATAGGGCAATACATAAATTGATGATATTTTCTATAATAAAATACAATCAGCAAATATGGACGCTGTAATGTGTAAGTCTCTGTGGGTCTCTACTTCAACTTCTATCAGTGCTATTCGTTGCTTATATTCCTCTTTAAATAAAAATGCACATACCGGTATACGTCGTTAGTATTAATGAAGGTCTGGAAATGTATATTATGTTTCCATGTTCAAAGAGAAATTCATAATATTTTAATCTAAATACTAGTAACCCATTATGTCTAAACTCAGTCAATTAACGTGTTTTCTTCCAAATTTACTGACAGAACTATAACAACCATTTACTGAAATCGTAATTTATATCTTGCATGTGTTGTTTACAATAATATAAATTATGTTTCATATAATAATTAATATGTTTAAAAACGATTTGCGTTGCTATTCCAGTCGATAAGTATTGAATAAATATACAATTTCTGTTTCTGATGTTATTGATTACCTTTGCTTGAAAAACAAATCTGAATAAAACTAACAATATTTATTCTAAGCTATACATAGATGAATATCCTTAAGGCATTTCCCAGTATTATGTCAGTGCCATCTGTCTTATCACGTTATTTGTGTCAACTAAATGAATGTATTTTAAATTGAATTTGATTGACGTCATTAGGTCGATGGATATAAACATGCACAACCAAGCTAAGTTTTTACCCATTTACAACCATAACTTCGGCTCTTTCCTGTGTGATGATGATCTGAAAACTTATGTATATTACTCTACGTCTCTAAAGCTTTTTTTTAATCAAAGACGAGATGAAGATGATACTTTTTTATTTTCATTTCATCGTGATTTTAAAAAAAAAGTAAGTAATGCTGTTCTGGGTTTTATACAACTGTTGAGAAGTTAACTTGTAATTTAATTAAAATGTATTCAATTTTATTGCAAATTAATTTGGATTGTGATGTTATGAGGTTAGTTTCAATGAACACTGAAATGGTTATGAATAATTCTGGGCTAAGTGTGATTTTTGGTTCTGCTTAAACGTTTAAATGTTAACGTTCCAATTCGGCGACCTCAGTTTTATTTTTATTTGCGTGTGTTTTTATGTATGTGTTTGTTTTGTGTCATAAATGTTGTTTTGTATTTCTTTTTGAGGACAAACAGAAGTTGACAAAACCTGACGCTCAAGACGCTCACAGGAACCCAATTCTTTCTAATTATGTTTTACGTATACCCATCATCTCAAGCCTGTCCATAATGAACCAGCATGGCGTGAACACTGCAGACGTTCATTTTAGAGGCATCAATATTGAGTGGGAATTGAAAATACGTTATGAAACTTTTAACACCAACTGTAAAATACGTATATGAAATAGGTAATATAAACAAATTGAAACTTTATATAATATCATCGTTTTTTGCTGATCAAACTTTTGTGCAATATCTAACAAAATAAATATTCATATTTTGAAATAATTAATTTATCGTCAATATATGAAATAATTAGGAATGTTTTAATAATGTTGTATATCTTGCAATGTTAAAGGAAGATATGTTCAAGTCGAGCACAATAAACACATCAGACATTCAGCACTAATACTGGTAATTTATTCACCACATCATACAATATTTTAATGTTTATGGCAGCACAAATTGGAATTTACAAATATAGTAATACATATATTTTGTATATAATGCCAAAAATGGTTTATAGAATATGGTTATAAATGATTATTTACATTAAATTGATGAAATTATTAGAACATGAGCAGAACATGTGTTGTATTATGACTTTCACAAATAACATCGTCAGTATAACAAAAACAAAAAATAATGATTCGTGTCACGTTAATCAGATATTATATAATTGCTGTACATACGGTATACAATACAGTACATTAATCATATAATATATCATTTCAGTGCATACGGTATACAACAACAACCACAACAACAACAACATTTATTGTTGTTGCATACGGTATACAATAAAGTACATAGGGTATACCTGGTCTTTATTATAAAACATATTACATTTAACTAGTTTATACATATACATTTTGTTAGTTCAGACTTTTGAAGTATATGATGTCTTTATTTAAGAGTCTGAACTTACATTTAACAATGTATTTCTTTTATTTAATGCGTTTTTAATAAAAAAAAATAATAATAAATTTGGTCTTGTTATCAATGCCCAACATTTCCAAACATTTTAAAATCGATGGGCGTTGGTAATAGAACTTTGGTACATATTGTTTGCGTGTCTCCTCTAAAAATGGACATACAAGCAAGAAATGATATTCATCTTCAATATCTTGTGAATTACAAAATAAACAATAACGCTGATCCTTATCAATTATATTTCTACATATCTACCAGTTTGTATTCTTAGTGGGTAAACCGATAGTCGTAGTCTACAGAAAAACATTCTTAGGTTGCTAGGTAGAAAATCTAGGTATGATTCGTAATGAAAATTGTTTTTGAAAATGACATAATTAGTAAGACCATGGTGTGTCTGCATGTGCTGGGAACATTCCTGAATGAAATTGTCTATGATACTTTGTTTAAAATACAGTAAAAGGATTCAAAATCGACATTGTCAGCATCTTCAAAGGCATAAGAGAAACCATACATGTTCAGCAATAACTTTACATTATATACCCACTTTTTAAAGCCATTGTGACAATCTTCCTTGGCTTGCTAATAAACCTTTTTAAGAATAATATTATTTGTAGGCATAATTTTACTACAGTATTAAATTTGTTTTAGATACCTTGAAATAAACATAGGGAACCGACCTTAATTCCCCATATACGCCCGCATTGTATGCATTAGTTTTAAGTTTTAAAATACGTTTGCAAAATTTCAGGTGTATTCTCTCTTGTTCGTTTTATTGTTTGAATTCCCATCCTCTTCTGAATATATAAGTATAGAACCAACAAATAAATCAAACAGTTGACACAATATCTCTGGCTTTAGTTCTTACTTTTAACAATATTGCAGTATGTATGTTTAATGCTTTAATAGCTTTACCTGCTAAATATTATTGGTTCAGATTAAAATTACCAGTATAGTTGAAAACAGTACCAAGATAATTAAAATCGTCTACAACCATTTATTATTTGCCATCGAAGTTCCATTTTTCATTTCATAACTGTCTGCCCCTCTTTCTGAAAAGCATCATTTTTGTTATGTCTGTGCTAACCGTAAGTCCCCATGTTTTACACTATGAGTGCAAAAGATTAATATTGGTTTGCAGTTCCTCTGGCGATACGGTTATTACATTGTATAATCTTTCTTATACATCTACAACACATTAATTGAACACTAACTTTCACATTGAAAAATACTTTTGCATGAAAATACCATTATCAAATATGTTAGCAAATATTTACTCCTACTTGCATATAAATGTTTATAAATAAATAGCAAACGCATGACTTTTCCGTGTTTTATGATTGATAGTTTATTTCAACACACATAAGGCTTTACGCCCATAAGTTTACACATATAAGCACACAATATATTCACAGATGATCAATGACGCACAGACATTTTAACAGAACCAATATCAAATCTTTTCAGAAAGCGGTAATAATACAACACATTTGTATATATTAAGTTGATAAATTAATGAAAGTATATGGAGAGAAACTATTGATAATATAAGTCAGTTCTCAATGTCAAAGCTTTAAAAACAAAAATGAATAGATTTCGTAAACGCTTGTTTTGTTCCAAACATATTAACTTATATACGGTTTACGTAAATAATTAAATGTTCAAGTAAAAAATATAATTCGTCCTCAAGAACATTACAGAATTTGCGTTTTCTCTGTTGATAATATTATATGTCGATGGGTATGCTAGCTGAGACATTATTCCAATTATATACGGGCGCTGACAAACATCACGCAATAAATATGAGAAACCAAAAGGACCATGGAGGCATGTTGTTACCACTTAAACTGATGTACAGTTTTGTCGTGTTATGACATTCTTATAAAAAAACGGCATTCAAATAACTTTCAAGTGATACAGATATATACACACAGCACGAGAAATGTATATTCTCACAATAATTATTCAGATTAATGATGTGTTTTGTCTAATGTTTCGCTGCCGTAAGCGGTCAATGAGATAATTGATGCCAATTATAATGTTGAATACAGTATCAAGCCGTATGGGAAAAGGGCGGATTTGAACTTGCTTTCGTGTTTATGCTTTGAATTTAGATCGTCACGTAAATATAATACTTAATAAAATACATATTTTGAAAAGATAAACGTTTGCTCTGATTAAAATGTACTGATTTATCTACATGTCGTTATGCAACTTATATTCAATATCATAACCGGCAAAAGACCATAGGCTTCGGGTATGAATTAAGAAATCACTCTAATCAATTACTGTTTCTCCTCAATATCTATAAAGTATCATATTTTGTGTCTGCAATATACTTGCTTGATGCACCTGTTTGTGTCTTTTTAAAATGAACATCAAATTGTACTGATTAATCTACTGGTCGTAATGCAACTAATATAATTTCATAACCGGCAAAAGAAAATAGGCTTAGGGTAAGAACTAAGAAATCATTCTAATCAATTACTTTTACCCCTCATTATCTGTCAAATATCATATTTTGTGTCTGCAAAAAACTTCATTGATGCACCTTTGTGTGCCTTTTTAAATGAACGTCCGTTTAAGATAAGTTCATGTTTTGAATTGTACCAACAATTTAACCAAAGAGGATATCTAAACAATTCACATTTAAGATTTTATCATATGAAAATAACTTCTAGTTGTACTTATAAAAGCAAAATTTTCCTCTAAGTGTGACATTAAGTGGAATTTTCCAACGTCTATCTCAATCCGGGATAAGTCTATAAAGATGCATAATAATATATTGTACACGCTCTCTTTTTATACACCACAACAAGGATACTCATCAGCCACAAAAAGGTTAATTCTGATAAAGATATTGAATTTGCAACATAAACTAGTTTTCATTTTCAATAGTTTAAATTAAATATATGTATTTGTGTATCGTAACTAATTATACAAATCGTTACGTCCGATATTTTGATTAATACTATTATTTTTTAATTCTCTACAATGCCAGTTGACTATTCCCATATTATATACATTTTTAGAGCCTGTTTTCTTGCTACAGAAGTCTAAAGAGACCAGGATGGACACAATCAATCAGTCTTGTTTTAGGGAGAGTTGATATGCCGATGATTGGTCTAGTTAGGACGTACTTGTGAATATACGGGAATTGAGAAATGTCACGCGACAATATGGCTTCGGATGTTTCCTTTGAGACACCAGAATGGTATTGGCAGAATAACATTTCCATTATAACCGAGAACAGCCGTCGTTTCAAGCTTTTCTCATACAAAAATCATTAGAATCATTACCATTGCTCAAATATAACAAACAAACAAAGAACACTGCCAACATTGATTCATAGACGCGACAACATTTGACAATCGAAACATCCCGTAAACACGTCAATGTAACCGAATTTTCTTTTTCGTACATGAAGTTTGAATATGATTTTTTTATGAAAATGTAATATTTTACATCAAACTTGCTGATTGTAATGCTTGATTATATAAAAGTGTATGCAACTAATTTGAGAAAGATACCCAATGTGTATGTGGGAATATCGGCTACACATGCATTTCGTGAACTTGGTTACATGCTCAAGCTGATAGGCGGAATCAAATAAAAACTCTATTCAACGGTTTGTATGTTTTAACACGTTCAATCATTTTATCATATCGTGCTGACCTTCAATAGCAACTAATGGGAGTTAAAATGTATCAGTTGCGATTAATTACATGCACGTAAATTAACCAAATAATACAAAAGCTTTCTAAATACAATGTGAGCGACTGCGTATTTGATGTGCGGAACATACTTGAACGTTTTTCATGGTTAATCATTTACCGAGCTCGTAGAAGACGAAAACAGCGCCCTTGAGGTGTTGCTTGATATCAGGGTCATCTGTGCATCATACACTCTTATTCTCTGTGCGAATCTCTGCATCATATATAGTGAAAGGTAAAGCCAATCAAACGGGTATTGTAGACTCGTTCAAACACGTAAGAATTGAATGGCATCGGTAGGTAGGACGCATTCCGTATATCTCGTATTTAGTACTTGCATACTTAAAACTATTGGAGCCAGCGAATATAAATAAAATATCAAAATATTTATTTTATTTTTTTGCTTTTTGGTGCAAGTGAACGTTTCTCGAGGGATTAGAGATATAAAAAAGCAATTTTACTATTTTATTAAAAAAAGAATTGTAAATAATAAATGTATACAATAATAACCCATTAGATAAACATACCTTATATGGGATATTATTGAGGTCCACACTGTTAAAGGTTAATAAATACCAATTGTCAATTGATTGATTGATTAATGTGTGAAATTCTTCCGAATTACATGCACACTTTAAGTACTTATATTATGCCCATTTATAAATTTTGAGATGATAGAAATGGTACGTTTTGGACAGATTAAATATGTACCAAATACAAATAAAACTTAAATTTTCTCATTCATGTTGAAGTCCTGTGCATTATTACAATTAAATAAATAATAAGCAAACTTAAGGACTTTTTATTGCATATCATAATTAGAATGTAATTTCACATATTCGTCGTCCTTAAAGCCTTATAACGCTCAAAATAAAGGAATGTTTCGTAAAATGTTTCATAAAATAAAGTAACCCCATAAATAATCAGTGTTTCATATAGCAATAGCCAAAATTTCAACGCTAGCTGTCGTCTGGTAACATAGATTTAACACGATACACAATGCTCTTTTTTATTTTGATGATGATTATGATGATGATGCTGATGCTGCTGCTGCTGCTGATGATGATGATGATGATGATGATGATGATGATGATGATGATATTCTGCGGCTGAGGATGGTGACGGTTAGGAAGATAATGATAAAGATAAAAATGGAAGATGATAAAAAATAATTATGTAACACTTTTATTATAATCATTTACATCCAACAGAACACAATCCATACTGTTCAAACTAAAGTCTGTATGACAGCAAAGTGCGTTCCAAAGAAAAAGTACTTTGGATTTGAACACTAACTGAATTTGTTTTTGGTTGACAACAAAGTGTGGTGCAACAGGACACAATTCAGTAATTGCGTATTGTGTTTTTTTTTCAATGATTACAACACTCATTTAAATTAAACGCTTAACATTAAGTGCAGCGTCAATTCGGTCGATCCATCATCAAATGTGCTCATGTTTATGTTCATACTTGTCTGTTTCATTCTAATTGTTTAAAATAAACAGAGTATGCTTTTATCAAAGCATTTGTAACAGCAACTAAGAACAAGAACTTGCACAATTTCATGATTGTACTACCCGATGACTCGAACTCGCGGGGATCGACAAGAAAATTTCGAGCTGTCCGAAATTCGAGCCACACAATTCCTAATATAATCTGTTAACTTACATAAGTCTGCAACATATTTGCATCTCCAGTGGAAGAGTGTTCATACTGCCTTATATCCGCATTTCTTTTTGCTTATGATTAAATAAAAACATGATATATACTTTATATCTTTACAAATAGTTATTTAAAACAGTTACACATACATCAAAAGATATAATAATATAAATGTATATGAGATCCGTTCAATTAAAAGTCGATTATAAGTTTGCATCAGCTGTGACATCAATTAAAGCGTGGTACTAATCAAGCGCTCCTAATCGATTTATAAGTTTATGCGACTCGAAACGAGTTAGAGCCAAAGAAACAAAAGAATGGTTGAACAGTGTGACCGGTACTGTGAACACAGTTCAAGCTTAACGATAATTCGACTCTCGCGATTCAAGCCAAGCCAAACAACAGAAATTTATATGTAAATATAACAATAAAAAATTGGTGTTTCGCGGGGAATTCGAGCCAACCGGAAAGTCGAGCAAAGCGGGTTCGAGCCATCGGGTTTCGACTCTATAAAGATCTCATGGTTATCTATAGAGTGGCATGAATCACATCAGACCACGTTTTAAAGTTGTGTGTTCATATTAAGATTATACTGTGCTTTGTTTACATTAATTTTGCTAGAAATTAATCAGGCCCGAGAAGATGCTACATTTGTTTGCAGAGTAATTCGACAGGTGAAGTTCATTGATAAAACATTTGATTTTCAAACAGAAGGAAATTGTATCGACTCAACTTTTTTTATAGCGCCTGTTGGAATGTCTATAATGATTTCCGAATAACCTATGCAGAAGTTCATTGCAGAAGTTGCTTTCTCTTGAATATGTAGATTTGCGCATGCCGAGTTAAAATGTATATTACATTTTCAGTTTGTATATACTATTTATAATTAATACTATATTTTGCAAAGTGCGAGAATTATTATATTGTTTTTGTGTGATGCTATAATATAATTTCACGTCTGCTTGTGCAGCTGCAGTTTCCCTTTGTGTTTATTTAGAAGACATTGCTATGGACAATGTTAATAGCTTTCAATATAATAAAAACGTTATTCATTGCGTGTAGAATGTGCTTCTAAAACGGGAATGTTTCTTATTAATCTGTGAATAGACTTTTTCTTATAAACCTCAAAGATATGTTAAGAGTGGTGGTTGATATTAAGCAAAACGCGCTATAATTGTTAGGAGAGGAAATCACTGACAGAAGTTTGATTGTACCTGATCTATTTATAGCTTTAGATTCTTATTGACAACCTGTGCTGTGCGAAAATACAACGTGACTATTAGGTAGCATATTGCACTTTTTTAATTATGCATACATTAACTCTGCCGCGGCAAGTTTAAGCATAATTTGTTTATTGACTGTTTTGCTATGATACGTTCAAAATTATATGTCAATTTGCGAATGAATCTTGTCAAAGAACTTTAATGATATAACAATTATACTTTGTTAAGTGAATCGTTGGGATTTCCCAGTACGGCCAATTTTTCTGGTTTCTCTTTGCGAAACTTAAAATGATTATTTATTTTAAAACATTGAATACCAACTTCCTAGACGGATTGAATATAATCATAAATCTTGATGTAGTTGTATTTACGTTCTCTCAGGTGACGGTAATAGGTGTACAGACAAGCAAAAATTAAACACAACAGTATGCAGTGAATATGTACGTTTTTATTTCTGAAATTCGGAAAGGATCAGTCCAGAAAGAATCAGTCCAAACATTATTAAACTTTAAAAATATAATATTGATTTCCTTTAAATAAGTTGCTACTTAAAACATCATGCATCTACAACAAGTCAAGTTATGACGTTCTTTATATATTATCAGAGTACGTCGTCCTTCAATATGTTAAAATGATGATAAAGTATTTGTATCGCTTAATGCATACGGCTGTAAACACGTTTTATATTTGTGGGATCCGCAATATGTTTAGAAGAATATGTTGCAGCCCTTGCGTCATGGCTAAAATGCTGGAATGTATTCTAATATGTATGTTATTTCGTGACTAGGCAATAATAATATATCTTTTCCTCACCGGGCATCGTCATTCTTTGTATTTAAAAAATCTGCCACACGACAAGGTAACATTCAACAATAATAAGCCTTTGGTTTTATGCGCTATTTGAATCCTATGCGGTAATGAACGCATTTTTCGTGTTATTTTTAAACTATTTATTTAGTCTCTCACAGTATGGTGATTCGGCTTATTAAGTTAATTATATATAATTATTGTCCTATTTTGTTTTTTAATTACCGCTCGTTCCACGACCAACGCGCAGCGTCCCAAGTTGCAGATACGCATACATGGGTTTGATCACATAAGAGCGGTACAAAAGATTTTCCAGTTACATGATTCAGCAAATAAATATAATACTTGTTCCATAGATAGATAGATAACCCACGAATCCTCTCATTTACGAATGCCTGGCTTTATTCTTGTGCTGTTTGTGTTGCTATTAGATTATTGGCGAATAGACGTTTGTATTACAAACATGTGGTATAGATCTTTGTATTAGTTCCGTAAATGTGATGTGAACAAATGATTTATTATGAAAGGCAATGATGAAGAAGATCATTAATGTCAAAAGCAGCTTATTCTAGTTAGTCTAATTGTCTGTAATATTGCATTAAATTTTATTGATTTCATTCCATTTTGTTCTACACTGAATGTAAAATAAACAAGTTTTTCATATGTTCTACATTTTCATACGATGACTTTATATCTTCGTTGTTGTGTGACTGGCTAGATTCGGATGGCTGTTAATTCGGCAAAATTTCGTCACATATGCTTTTTCACAATATTCCAATTATAATGATTTAACTACACTATTTAAAAGTATAAGTTTATAGTTGTTAAAGTTAGAATATTGCGTGTGTATTTTGTTTGTTTCTTGATCATATCAAACAGGTTGCTTTTAATGTGTGTTCATTTATTATGTTATTATGCAAAAATAAATGTTACCATGTTTCATTAACATGGTTTGCTGAAATAATAGTTTATATGCATGTTATAGCTGTCATTTGTAGATTTCTCTAAAACTAGAGGTTCAGGTTGACGATGAAGGCACATAGACACTGATCGTGAAATAACAAAAGTACACATACAACTTAGCAGTAGGGTTGCGGATTCCGCTCGCAGTTACCGGAATCGTTCATTACTACCAATAACTGTATGGAGTTAAAGTAAAGGCATATGCACTTCTCTTGATTGGTGGTAATAGATAAATCTTACAAATATAGCAGCTGTTTCAACAAAATGTATGCATCACTTTGTTCGCTTTTGCGATATTAATTTAAGGCTTTAAGTATCGTTTCAGTTCTTTAGATATATACAATTGGAAATCGACGGTCATACATTTTAATAATTCAAGATTATGGTTCTGTATCACAAACTATGTGGTCAGAAGATGATGGGAGGCACATCTCCACGTACACAGAGCTTACAACTCTGGATGTATATCCAAAGACAAATTAACAGTGCTCACATACGGATTGATATCTAAGAAGTTATGTTTGTTACTTAATGTTTATAGTTTGACAAGTTTAAACAGCTGATTCAATTTGATTTAATTATGACAGAGTGAATAACAGTTGTTTTTTTTCCAGCAGTAAATCAAAACTTAATTTAAGTGTCTATGTAATAAATTTGATACACACTTGATCCATGGAAATTAATTCATGTGTGAATCTATGTTTCGAATAATCGTGTCTGGTTGCAAATGGAATATTTCAGAAGTTTAATAGAAAGAAATTTATAAAATAAAAGATAATAGTTCTAACAAAAAGGAAAACATGGATTATTTGTAGTCTTAAGCCAGTTGACCGTTTTCGTTGTTGGTGGTGGTGGTTGTTGTTGTTTGTGTGTTTTGGACGGCCAATTGGCATGCGTGGTCAGTTGACCATTTTTAGGGAGGCAACAAACAACAACAAACAAACAAATATTTAATTAAAGTCTCAATCACATTGCATGTTCATACTTCAATTTACACATACAATATAACCCAATGACATGAATGTAACCAGTCATACATGATTTATTAGAGACTGTACATTTTAAAAACTTCACAATTAACATTACTACAACATTTATAAAAAACCAAGTTTTCATTCTAATTAAAAACAGTTTTACCATTAAAACATACTTAAATATATTCTAACTAAGACTATGTATATACATATATACAGTAAAAAGTATGATTATGTCCTAGAGTATAAAAATAGTTTGCGTTCATATAAAATCTTAAAGCAGGTTTTGGCAGCAACATATGGTTATTATCATATATTTTTTTAAGTCGCAAGTAATTTTTCATCATCTGACAAATTTTCATAACTGACACTTGGCATATTATTTATTACAGAAATAAGTTCCGTCTACACTCATTGTATAATGGGCAAAGATATAGTACGTGCTTTTCCTCTTCTACAACATTCTGGCAATACAAACAACATCTATTTTCTAGTGCTAAATTTTCATATCTTCCCGTCTCAACTCGTAATGGTGCAACACCGCATCTAAATTTTGTAAAAGGTGAACGGTAATTAAAAGGAAATGTATATCTCTGCCAGATGATTTATTGTTTTAAATTGTTTAAATATTAATTATAGAGCTTTGATTCTTGTTTGTATGTGTATTATCATATAAGCTTGAGGTGAACCACACATGTTTTAATAAATGTATGTTGTGTTGTATCTTTTCAGGACGTCATCTTCTACTACTGACTTCCTAAGATATACCTATATTGATATATAAATGGAATTAGATATAAGTTAACTTACTTGTTACGACTTCGTGAGTTACACTAAGTACCCCACGTGACAGGAGGTTACACTAATATTAGCATTTTTCGACCCAAAAATACCACTTTATTCTTTCTTGTATTTTGCATAGTCATCACTCTAAAATACTGCCTGAAAACTGCACCCCAGAGCCTAACATTGAGTGATTTCCAACTCATCTCCCCAATCGGCAAGATGGCCTGATGCGTAAAAGCTAGTTTGCTTGTGTGATCAGTAGACCATTTTGTGAAGGCCAGTTGACCTTATATGTAAAAGCCATTTGGGTTGTTGTTTAGTTGACCGATTTCTCTTGAAAGCCATATGACCATATTTGTTAAAGCAAATTGGCTTGTGTGGTCAGTAGAACTTGTCTGTAATGCAAGTTGGCCTAATGTGTAAAAGCACGTTGGTAAGTGTGGTTAGTTGACCGTTCTCTGAAAACCCAGATCACTTGTTTATGGTCAGTTGGCCTGAAAAAAGATAAGCCAAATTGGATCATGTGGAAAAGCCTTTTTTTACTAAATTCAAGTTTTTAAGTTTTCATTTTTAATCCTAAGATACTGATGCGCGGAGAACAGCATAAAACATGAACATCCTGAGAGTTACTCACAGGCTGTTCTGGTTTTATGCTGGTTGCATAGGCCATTTTCACATTTTTCTCTGAATGGGAAAGGGTTAATTCGAAAACCCTGTCAGATACAAACACATATGCATAATTCATCTTTGTTTAATTATTTATCAAGAAATAAACTTGGTTAGAAAAACAAGTTTATGGCTGATTTGACTGATAGTGATGATGATGATAATGATGGCGATGCTGATTTACAAGTATTTTGAGAAAAGAGAATAACACATTTTGCAATATATGTGGGAAAATGAAATTATCCTCGTTTTGAAAAATATGATTTTTTGTTGGTATTGTGCATGTTATTTAGCTGAGACAATACGGTAATGGTCAAGTGCAAAAAACGCACGGATCTCTCGTTTTGTCATTTGTATGCGTTTTATCTATTGCTTCGCCATTCGAGGCGTACATTCGACGGGGATAATATATGGATAAGGCGAAAAAAGGATTATTAAACTTAATATGTAAGTCTGTTACAATAAGCGACCACATGTACGCAAGTGTTGATTTTCAATAAAGTTGCGTTTTAGTTTATTTCAGTTTAGAGCAATATACACCATTTCCCACAAGACGTGATTCTATCAGTGATTAGATGTAAAAGGTTAAAAGCAAATAATTTACGCGAAACAGTAATCATGAGTGGTTAATTAATTAGAGAGCGAGACGGTAACATATCTCAAATTGACAATATAATATTGAATAAAATGATTTTATATGGTAAACGCGAACCATGTCTCTGATCGGTATCCGCTTCTTTCATATCTTAATCATTGTCTTTGATTCTGTGTTCAACAATGAGTTGCCTATCTAATATGAAAGTAACAGGATTGTAGAAATTAAGCTCTTTCGTGGTGTAACGTATTTAATGTGACAGTGTGCTTTATATGAAAACATTAATACTAATTTCTTCTTGTGACGTGTTCGTGTTTGAATTAAAAAAACGACCTCGCCGAGTCCATGAACAGTAATCACAAAATAGTAGTCCGCATCATTTTCACGAAAGTTTCCTTTTTCTTTATCAATGACAATCGATATCAAAATTAATCCCTTCGGCGTTTAGCAGCTATTTGTGCACTGTTAAATAAGACATCACTGCTTAATCAAACATGTAAGGATGAGATGTTTTGTCAATGCATGCCTTCATTTCAACAAAATGTCAATATCAACTTAAACATTCTCAAACTCTTGCGGTTTCTTTTTCGACGGGAATATCAATATGGAAACAGATTTGCACATATTGATGTTTCTAGGGGAATATATGCAAAGACGTTGTTCCAATGGGCATTATCTTAAATTTAGTCGATTAAAATAATGTGCATCCGTAAGGAAGTCTGTTTATTTCGCGTGCTTACCAAGTATATAATGTAACAATATCAAAAACGTCCAACTATAATAGAGCGAAATATTCTGGTGGCATGTCGTAATAGAACCAACGTCTTGTGAGAGTTGCATATATTTCAATTTTCAGCTGATACACGAAATGGAGACGTTCGGTCTGTAACAAAATACATAATAAATCTCAATAATAACGGGAAGTAATCGAAACCAACCATTGTTCAATTCTGAGCATTTTTTCATATAAAAATCTTTTAAGTTAACAACAGAAGATTTTGCTTAAATATTGTATATTAACATGCCTTCCTCGTTCTCTGTTTTTTTTTTCATAGCAATGGTTAGTAAAACATTATTCGTAAAATTAAGTCCGTTCTTGAACAAATAAGATCATAAATTTTACATAAGTGTTAAACATATGATTTGTGAAAAAAGCCCTTTAAGAAATACAGCTGAAAATCACATGCGTTCAGGTACCAGAATGTGTATATAAGATAAGCTGGTACTGTTTACTTACGTATCTGACATTATACGTGTACAGTCGCGACAAATGGTCATACTGCTTTTATTTAAAACGTGTATGTTTAACAAATATAGTTTAAACGTATTTTTGTTTTGTCTGTGTTAACCGTAAGTCCCCATGTTTTACAATATGAGTGCAAAAGATTAATATTGGTTTGCAATTCTTCAGGCGATGGGCCAACGGTTAAAACATGTTATTATCTTTCTTATAAATCTACAACATATTAATTGAACACTAACTTTCAAATTGAAAAAATCTTTTGCATGAAAATACCATTATTAAATATATTAGCAAATATTTACTCCTACTTGCATATAACAGTTTATAAATAAATAGCAAACGCGTGACTTTTGCGTGTTTTATGATTGATAGTTTATTTCAACATACATTAGGCTTTAAGCCCATGAGTTCGCACATATAAGCACACAATATATTAACAGATGGTCAATGACGCACAGATTTTTAAAAGAACTAAGATCAAAATCCTTTCAGAAAGTAGTAATAATACAACACATTTGTTTACACTTTATCGTATTATGTACGTTTATATTAAGTAGATAAATTAATGAAAGTATATGGAGAGAAACTATTGATTATATAAGTCAGTTCTTAATGTCAAAGCTTTAAAAACAAAAAGGGATAGATCTTGCACTGTGTTCATTGTCAGTCTGTAACAGGTTAATACACTTGATCATGTTGTGTTCTTCCAATAATATTTATTTATATACTGTTTACGTAAATAATTAAACATCCAAGTTAAAAAGGAAATTCGTCTTCAAGAACGTTACATTATTTGCGTTTTCTCTGTTGATAATATTATATGTCAATGAGTATACTTCCAGTAATAAACGGCCGATGACAAACATCATGCAATTAATATGAGAAACCCAAAGGACAATGGAGGCATGTTGTGACCACTTAAACGACGGGCGTACAGTTGTCGTGTTATGACATTCTAATAAAAACGTCATTCAAATCATGTTCACGTGGTACAGATATATACACACAGCACGAGAAATGTATATTCTCACAGTAATCATTCAGATTTACGATGTGTTTTGTCTAATGTTTCTCTGCCGTAAGTGGTCAATGAGATAATTGATGCCAATTATAATTTTGAATACAGTATCACGCCGTATAGGGACAGGGCGGATTTTACCTTGCTTTCGTGTTCATGCTTTGAATTTAGATCGTCACGTAAATATAATACTTAATATTAAAACTAAACATACTTTGGAAAGATGAACGTTTGCTCTGATTTAAATGTACTGATTAATCTACTGGTCTTTATGCTACTAATATAATATCATAACCGGCAAAAGACAATAGACTAAGGGTATGAATTAAGAAATCATTTTAATCAATTACTTTTACCTCTCAATATCTGTCAAATATCATATTTTGTGTCTGCAAAGTACTTGCTTGATGCACCTTTGTGTGCCTTTTTAAATGAACATCCGTTTAAGATACGTTTATGTTTTGCATTGTACCAAAAATTTACCCAAAGAGGATTGTTTAACAATTCACATTTAAGATTTTATCCTATGAAAATAACTTCTAGTTGTACTTATAAGTCCATACAGATAAGATATGGAAAAAATGAAATTTATGGACACATATCTTCAAATAAACGATGCTAAGTTATAATCCAGACTAGCTAAATTCCTGTAAGTGTGACATTAAGTGGTTTTTGCCAACGTCTATCTCAATCCGGGATAAGTCTATAAAGATGCTTCATAATATACTGTACACGCCCTCCCTTTTATACACCACATGGATACTCATCAGCCACAAAAAGGTAATTTCTGATGAAAATATTAAGTTTGCAAAATAAAATAGTTTTCTTTTTCAAAAGTTTAAATTAAATATCGTTATTTGTGTATCGTAACTCATTATTTAAATCGTAACGTCCGATATTTTGATTAATACTATTATTTTTCAATTTTTCTACAATGCCAGATGACTATTCTCATATTAGATACATTTTCAGAGCCTGTTTTCTTGCTATAGAAGTCTAAAGAGACCAGTATGGACACAATCAATCAGTCTTCTTTAGGGAGAGTTGATATGCCGATGATTGGTCTAGTTAGGACATACTACTTGTGAATATACGGGAACTGAGAAATGTCACGCGACAATATGGCTTCAGATGTTTCCTATGAGACACCAGAATGGTATTGTTAGAATAACATTTGCATTATAACCGAGAAACAGCCGTCGTTTCAAGCTATTCTCATACAAAAATCATTGGAGTCACTTTACCATTGCTCAAATATAACAAACAAACAAAGAACACTGCCAACAATGATTCATAGAGGCGACATCATATGACAATCGAAACATTACGTTAACACATCAATGTGACCGAATTTTCATATTCGTACATGAAGTTCGAATATGATTTTTTTATGATAATGTAATAGATTACATCAAACTTGCTGATTTTAATGCTTGATTATATAAAAGTATATGCAACTAATTTGAGAAACATACCCAATTTGTATGTGGGAATATCGGTTACACATGCATTTTGTGCACTTGGTTGCATGCGAAAGCTAATAGGCGGAATAAAAAAAACTATTCAAAGGGTTGTTTGTTTAAACATGTTCAGTTATTTTATCATATCGTGCTTACCTACAATAGCAACTAATGAGAGTTAAAATGTATCAGTTGCGATTAATAACATTTACGTAAATAAACCAAATAATACAAAAGCTTTCTAAATACAATGTGAGCGACTGCGTATTCGATGTGCGGAACATACTTAAAGTTTTTCATAATCAATCATTTACCGAGCTCGTAGCAGACGAAAACAGCGCCCTTGAGGTGTTGCTATATATCAGGACCATCTGTGCAGCATAGACTTTTATTCTCTGTGTGAATCTCTGCATCATACATAGTGAAAGGTAAAGTCAATCAAACAGGTATTGTAGAATCGTTCAAAGACGTAAGAATAGTAATGGAATTGATAGGGCGCATTCCGTATATCTCGTATTTAGTACTTGCATACTTAAAACTATTGGAGTCAGCGAATATAAATAAAATATAAAACTATTTGTTTTATTTTATTGCTTTTTGGTGCAAGCGAACGTTTTTTTGAGGGATTATAGATATAAAAAGGAGCAATTTTACTATTTTATTAAAAAAGAATTTTAAATAATAAATTTATTTAAAAATAACCCATTAGATAAACATACCTTATATGGAATAGTATTAAGAACTTCACTGTTAAATTTTAATAAATACCAGTGGCCAATTGATTGATAGATTAATGTGTGAAATTCTTCCGAATTACATGCACAATTCAAGTACTTATATTAAGCCCATTCATAAATTTTGTGGTGATAGAAATTGTACGTTTTTGACGGATTAAACATTTACCAAATACAAATAAAACTTAAATTTTCTCGTGCATGTTGAAGTCCTGTGTATTATTACAATAAATAAATATGAAGCAAACTAATGGATTTTTTTTCGTTGACAACAAAGTGTGGTGCAACAGGACACAATTCAGTAATTGCGTATTGTTGTTTTTTTGTTGTTGTTTTTTCAATGATTACAACACTCATAAAAAATAAAACGCTTAACATTTGGTGTAGATTTAATTCGGTCGATCCATCAACAAATGTGCTCATGTTCATACTTTTCTGTTCCATTCTCATTGTTTAAAATGAACAGAGTTCGCTTTTATCAAAGCATTGCTAACAGCAACAAAGAACACGAACTGCACAATTTCAAGATTGTACTACATTCGAAATCCGATGACTCGAACTCGCGGGAACCGACAAGATATGTTCGAGCTGTCCGAAATTCGAGCCAAACAATTCCTAGTATAATCTGTTTACTAACATAAGTCTGCAACAGATTTGCATCTCCAGTGGAAGAGTGTTCATACTGCCTTATATCCGCACTTCTTTTTGCTTATGATTAAATAAAACATGATATATACTATATATCTTTACAAATAGTTATTTAAAACAGTTACACATACATCAAAAGATATACTAATATAAATGTGTATGAGATCAGCTCGTTTATAAATCGATTAGAAGTTTGCAACAGCTGTGATATCAGTTATAGCGTGGTACTAATCAAGCGCTCCTAATCGATTAATAGGTTTATGCGACTCGAAACGAGTTAGAGCCAAACACACAAAAGAATGGTTGAACATTGTGACCGGTACTGTGAAAACAGTTCGAGCTATACGATAATTCAACTCTCGCGAATTCAATCCAAACGACAGAAATGTATATATACATATAGCAACACAAAATTGGTGTAATTCGGAAGAATTTCACACATTAATCTATCAATCAATTGGCCACTGGTATTTATTAACATTTAACAGTGAAGTTCTCAATACTATTCCATATAAGGTATGTTTATCTAATGGGTTATTTTCGCGGGGAATTCGAGCCAACCGGAAAATCGAGCCAACCGGGTTCGATCCATCAGGCTTTGACACTATATAGATCTCGTGTATATCTATTAAGTGGCATGAATCACAACAGACCACGTTTTTAGTTGTGAGCGTAAGCTCACGACTAAAGTTACAGAGCATGTTTTACAAATCAGTATGTGCTAAGAAGCCTTAGCGACGCAAAGAACCGTAACTCACTATGCTAGGAACGATTACCGCTGCCTGTCTGCACTGCAGACGACGAATGCTTACATGGCTTAGGAGCGTCTCCTACAGTGAGTTTATTTACCAGCTTGTAAGACGACATTGGCCAGTCTAGTGTTTATCATTGAAATCTGTACATATTTGCTGCTTTCAGGGAAAACGGGGCTTAATGCGTGTCAAATAAGATTAGCCTGTGCACACTGATTAGCCGCGCACAAGCTAATCAAGGACGACAACAGCGAACAACTTCAGTGCCTTCAGCGCTTTGATTAAGTTGTGTGTTCATATTTAGTTTTACTGACTGTACATTGTTTACATTAATTTTGCTAGAAAGTAATCAGGCCCGAGAGGATGCTACATTTGTTTGCATAGTTATTCGGCGATTGAAGTTCATTAATAAAACATGTGATTTTCAAACAGAAGGAAAATGTATCGACTCATCTTTTTCATAGCGGCCGTTGAAATGTCTTTAATGATTTCCGAATAACCTATGAAGAAGTTCATTGCAGAAGTTGATTTCTCTTGAATATGTAGGTTTGCGCATGCCGAGTTAGAATGTATATAATATTTATAATTTATACTATATTTTGCAAAGTGTGAGAATTATTTTATTGATTTTGTATGATGATATAATATAATTTTACGGCTACTTGTGCAGCTGAAGTTTCCCTTTGTGTTTTTTAGAAAACATTGCTGTGAACAATGTCGATAGCTTTTGATATAATACCAACGTTATTCATTGCGTGTATAATGTGCTTCTAAAACGGGAATGTTTCTTATTTATCTGTAGATAGACGGTTCCTTATAAACCTCTAAAATCATTAAAGAGGGTTGGCTGATAGTAAGCGAAGCGCTATAAAAGTTAGGAGAGGAAATCACTGATAGTAGTTTGATCGTACCTGATCTTATTTTAGCTAAAGATTCTTATTGACTACCTGTGCTGTGCGAAATTACCACGTGACTATTACGAAGCATATTGCAGTATTTTAATTATGCATACATTTCCTCGTCCGCGACAAGTTTAAGCATAATTTGTTTATTGACTGTTTTGCTATGATCCGTTCATATTATATGTCAATTTGCCACCGAAACTTATTAAAGAACTGAAATGATTCAACACTTATACATTCTTAAATGAATCGTTGGGATTTCCCAGTACGGCCAAATTTTCTGGGTTCTCCTTGCGAAAATAAAAAATGAGTATTTACTTTACAAAAATTCAATACCAACTTCCTAGAGGGATTGAATATATAATCATTAATCTTGATGTAGGTGTATTCACGTTTTCTCAGGTGACGGTTATAGGTATACAGACAACCAAGTATTAAACACAACAGTATATAGTAAATATGTTCGTTTTTATTTCTGAAATTCGGAAAGGATCAGTCCAAAAAGAATCAGTCCAAACATTATTAAACTTTCAACACATAATATTGATTTTCTTTAAATTAGTTGCTGCTAAAAATATCACGCATCTACAATAATTCAAGTTATGACGTTCTTCATATCTTATAAGAGCACGTCGTCCTTCAATATGTTAAAATGATGATAAGGTATTGCTAAATGCATACAGCCGTAAACACGTTGTTTATGTGTGGTATCCGCAATATCTTTAGACGAATATGTTGCAGCCCTCATGTCATGGCTAAAATACTGGAATGTATTCTAATATGTCTGTAATTTCGTGACTAGGCAATCATAATATATCGTTTCGTCACAAGGACATCGTCATTCTTTGTATTTAAAAATCTGCCACACGAAAAGGTTTAACATTCAACAATAATAAGCCTTTAGTTTTAATGTGATATTTGAATCCTATGAGGTAATGAACGCATTTGTCATATTATTTTTAAACTATTTATTTAGTCTCTCACAGTAAGGTGTTACGGCTTATTAAGTTAATTATATATGATTATGGTCCTATTGTGTTTTTTAATTACAGTTCGTTCCACGACCAACGCGAAGCGTCCCATGTTGCAGATACGCATACATGTTTTTGATCAAAGAAGAGCGGTACAAAAGATTTTCCAGTAACATGATTCAGCAAAGAAATGTAATACTTGTTCCATAGATAGATAGATGAGCCACGAATTCTCTCATTTACGAATGCCTGGCGTTATTCTTGTGCTGTTTGTGTTGCTATTAGATTATTGGCGAATATACTTTTTTTATTAAAAACATGTGGTATAGATCTTCGTATTAGCTCCGTAATATGATGTTAACAAATGATTTATTGAAAGTCAATTGATGAAGAAGTTCACTTAAGTCAAAAGCAGTATATTATAAGTAAGTCTAATTGTCTGTAATATTGAATTAAATGTTATTGATTTCAGTTCCATTGTGTTCTGCACTGAATGTAAAATAAACAAGTTTTTCATATTTTCTAAATTTTCATACGATGACTTTTTATTCCCGTCGTTGTGTGACTGGCTAGATTCGGATGTCTGTTTAATTCAGCAAAATTTGGTCGCATATGCAGATTCATAATATTCCAATTATAATGATTTAACTACACTATTTAAAAGTATAAGTTTATAGTTATTAAAGTTTGAGTATTGCGTTTGTATGTTTGTTTGTTACCTGACGATATCAAACGTCCATACATGTTGCTTTTAATGTGTGTTCATTTATTATGTTAATATGCAAAAATAAATTTGACCATGTTTTATTAACATGGTTTGCTTATATCCATGTAATAGATGCCATTTGCAGATTTCTCTAAAACTAGAGGTTTGGGGTGACGATGAAGGCACATATACACTGATCTTGAGAAAAAAGAAAGACACATACAACTTTGCAGTAGGGTTGCGAGTTCCGCTCGCAGTTACCGGAATCTTTCATTACTACCGATAACTGTATGGAGTTAAAGTGAAGGCATATGCACTTTTCTTGATTGGAGGTAATGGATAAATCTTACAAATATATCAGCTGTTTCAACAAAAGGTATGCATCACTTTGTGCGCTTATGCAATATTATTTTAAGTCTTAGCGTCTGATTTGTATGAAATAAATGTCTTCGCCCGCAGCCTATGCGCATGTCCAAGTATCGTTTCAGTTCTTTAGATATATACAATTGGAAATTGACGGTCATACATTCTAATAATTCAAGAGTATGGTTCTGTATCACATGCTATTTGGTCAGAAGATGATGGGAGGCACAGAGCTTACAACAATTGATGTATACCCAAAGACAAATTAACAGTGCTCCCATACGGATTGATATCTAAGAAGTTATGTTCGTTATTAAATGTTTATAGTTTGACAAGTTCAAACAGCTGATCCAATTTTCTTTTACTATGACAGAGTGGATAACAGTTGTTGTTTTTACAGCAGTAAATTAAATCTTAATTTAACTGTCTATTTAATCAATTTGATACAAACTTTGTCCATGGAAACTAATTCATGTGTGAATCGATTTTTCAAATTATCGTGTCTGGTTGCATATTGAAGATTGTTAGAAGTTAAACAGAAAGACATTTATATAAAAAAAAACACACGGATTATTTGTATTCTTAAGCTAGTTGACCGTTTTCGTTGTAGGTGGTGGTGTTTGTTGTTGTTGGTGTGTTTTTGTGGGTTTTTTAACGCCAGTGGGCCTGTAATGAAAAGACAGTTGACTAGTGTGGTCAGTTGACCTTTTTTCACGGCCAATTGGCTTTTGTGGTCAGTTGACCATTTTGTGAAGGCCAGTTGGCCTGATGTGTAAAAGTCAGTTGGCGTGTGTGGTCATTTAAACGTTTTCTCTTGAAAGCCATCTTGCCCAATTTGTGAAAGTCAATTGGCTTGTGTTGTCAGTTGACTATTTTGTGAAGGCCAGTTGGCCTGATGTGTAAAAGCCAGTTGGCTTGTGTGGTCATTTGAACGTTTTCTCTTGAAAGCCATATGGCCAAATTTGTTAAAGCCAATTGGCTTGTGTGGTCAGGTGACCTTTTTGTATGGCAAGTTGGCCTGATGTGTAAAAGCCAGTTGTTGAGTGTGGTTAGTTGACCGTTCTTTGAATGGCCAGATCACTTTTTATGGTCAGTTGGCCTGAAAAAGATAAGCCAGATTGGATCATGTGATCACTTAACCGTTTGTTGAACGCCAGTTGGCCTTATGTAGAAAAGCCTCTTTTTACTAGATTCAAGTTTTAAAGGTTTCATTTTCAATCCTAGGATACTGATGAGCAGCAAAGAGCATAACACATGAACAGCCTGCGAGTTTCTCACAGGCTGTTTGGTTTTTATGCTGGTTGCATAGGCCATGTTCACTTTGCTTCTAAATGGGAAAGGGTTAATTCGAAAACCCTGTCAAATACAAGCGCATATATATATGCATAATTCATCTTTGTTTAGTTATTTATTAGAAAATAAACTTCGTTAGAATAACAAGTCTATTGCTGGTTTGACTGACAGCGATGATGCTGATGATGGCGATGCTGATTTCCAAGTATTTTGAGAATATAAAATAACACATTTTCTCATAAATAAGAGATCATGAAATTATCCACGTTTCGACAAATATGATTTTGTGTTGGTATTGTGAATGTTATTTAGCAGAGACAAACGGTAATGGTTTAGTGCGAAAAAAGAACGGATCTCTCGTTTTGTCATTTGTATGCGTTGTACATCTATTGTTTCGCCATTCGAGGCGTGCATTCGACGGTGATTATATATGGATAAGGAGAAAAAAGTTTTATTAAACTTAATATCTACTTCTATTAAAATAAACCACCACATGTACGCAAGTGTTGATTTTCAATAAAGTTGCGTGTAAGTTTATTTCAGTTTAGAGCAAGTCACTTTGCAGCAATGTACATCGTTTCCAAAAAGACGTGATTCTATCAGTGGTAAGATGTAATAGGTTAAACACAAATGATTTACGCGAAACATTTATCATGAATGGTAAGTAATCAGAGACCGAGACTGGTAACATATCTCAATATAATATTGAATAAAATGGTTTTATTTGGTAAACGCGAACCATGTCTCTGATCGGTATCCGCTTCTTTCATATCTTAATCATTGTCTTTGATTCTGTGTTCAATAATGAGTTGCCTATCTGATAAGAAAGTAACAGGATTGAAGATATTAAGCTCTTTCGTGGTGTAACGTTTTTAATGTGACAATGTTCTTTATATGAACACATTAATACTTATTTCTGCATGTGACATGGTCGTGTTTGAATAAAACAACGACCTGACCGAGTCCATGAACAGTACTCACAAAATGGCAGTGCGCAACATTTTCACGCAAGCTTCCTTTTTCTAAATCAATGACAATCGATTTCAAAATAACCCCGTCTGCGTTCAGCAGTTATTGTTGCACTGTAAAATGCATCATTGCTTAACCAAACATGGAAGGATTGGATGTTTCGGCAACATATGTCTTCATTTCGACAAAATGTCAATATTAACTAAAACATGCTCAAACTCTTGAGTTTTTTTTTAAGGAATATCACTAGGGAAACAGATTTGCACACATTGCTTTTTCTGGGAGAAAATATGCAATGGCGTGGTTCCAATGGGTATTATCTTAAATTGAGTCGATTTAAAAAATGTGCATCCGAAAGTAAGTCTGTTTCTTTCGCGTGCTTACCAAGTATATAATGAAACAATGTCAAAAACGTCCAACTATAATAGAGCGGAATATTCTGGTGGCATGTCGTAATAGAACCTACGTCTTGTGAGAGTTGCATATAACAATTTTCAGCTGATACACAAAATTGAAATGGAGACGTTCGGTCTGTAACAAAATACGGAATAAATCTCAATAATAACGGGAAGTGATCAAAACCAACCATTGTTCAATTTTGAGCAATTTTTCATATACACATCTATTTAAGTTATCAACGCTTGAATAGCGTATGTAAACATGCCTTCCTCGTTCTTTTTTGTCTCATTACAAAAATTGGCACATCAATAGAAAAAAAACAGTTGTAGTGGTGAAAACAAAAATGCTAACTACTTTTTCATGGCAATGTTTAGTAAAACATTATTTGTAAAATAAAGTCCGTACTTGAACAAATGAGATCATAAATGTTACATAAGTGTGAAACATATGATTTGTCTAAAAAGCCCTTTATAGAAATACAAATGAAAATCACATGAGTTTAGGTACCAGAATGTGTATATTACATAAGCTGGTATTGTTAACTTACGTGTCTGACATTATACGTTTCTTGTTGCGACAAATGGTTATACTGCTTTTGATTAAAACCTGTATGTTAAACAAATATAGTTAATTGCACAGACTTTCACGAACGCGGAAGTTGTTGTTTGTGTATTGAGTTGTAAGAAATATGCAACTTTTGAAACAATACATAATACCTAGACGGGCGCATTTCCGATGTTAACAGGCGTTTCACATTTCATACAGGTATATTAATTTTCATGGATAACACTTTCGGAACGTCAAATTCATTGTATGTTTTCGTCTAACAAAACAAGGAAATTCATTCAGTTGCACAAAAATTGTTACCTTATTAAGTCATTGACTGCTACGAAATATTATGCAACGAACATACCAACTTCAAACAGCATAATCAACCTCAAGTTAAGAACAAGAGTTTAGTTCACAGAACTGTGTAGCCTGTAAACACATTTACCACGGTGCGTCTGTGTAATCTGGATGGGGTCAAAATGGACACAAGAGACGTATATGACCAATTTCACATTATTGATATGTAGCTGTTAAAATAGTTGGTAAGGTGACCATAAATAAGACATGTTCATTGTTGAAATATTAAATAAAGACAACAATACATTAATAATTCAATACCCCATCAAAGCGACTTATGTACGAAACTGCTCATTATCTTTATCATGTGCAGTACATTCAAACCCACAAGAAGCAACATCAAAAGCCGTTGCCCAAACATTGTAATGAGTCACCAACACATTTATGTTTTATAATTCTTAATTTCGTCGGGACTAGATATACTACAAATCAGTACACAATAATTACTCATAATCGAACAACAATAACAACATCTATGCATAAGCTAACTGATCAAGCAGATAACCATGCAAATGTTCTACGATACCAGACACACAGCTTTCTTCATGCACAATTTTTACCAATATAATAACAATTAATCAACCATTTGGCGTGGAATCACACACAAGCTTCTCAGGACACAGTTCTTACTCAATGAACGTCCGTAATTAAATACATCGCACTTTCACGCAACCTTCTTCGGTCTAAAACAATAGTAATTGTCAGCAAAATTATTCCCAGAAGCGTTGAGCAGCTATTTTTGTACAATTACGCGTTTGCTTAACGAACCGAAATAGGTTGCATTTTGAAAGAGAGGGGAGTTTTGTGTTTGATATTTCGAAATACTTTACATGCAATAATATGTTTCTGTCGGCAAACATACTTCTATAAGTTGTAGGTTATTGTTCAAATAAACTAATTCTTTTAAAATACCAAATTGCTGATGAATATTAACATATAAACATATTTGCACCTATTTAACTTATTGTGACATAGCTTAGAACATGCAGTCTATGGAAACTATCTTTAAATTCAATCGTTTTAAATAATGGTAGTCATAATGGAAGTCCGTTGCCTTTCGTTGCTAGCCTATTGGAGTATGTTACATTTTTTAAAACGTCAAAATATAAAAGCACGACATATTCTGATACACCATAAAAGGACCGCCATTGTGTGCCAGAATAAAACTACAATGTTTACATATTGTTTATATGTTTATGTTGAATATTTTACTTTTATTTTACAGTACAGACGATTGGTGTATAACGGATAGCTAAGGACTTCGAGTCTCATTTTAAAGTTTACATCATGCATTCAGTAATTAAACCATTAAACCTCGAAAGACAAATGTCTTTCCTATTGAAACATGCCAGCGGTTTTAAATGTCCGACAAATAGTATTTGTTTACAGCGCAAATTTCATGGTACACTGATTCAGCCATTACCGGATCGCTTAGGTCTTTATCGGATAACATGTGTTTCGTGTTATTTCTTGAAATTTGAACCAGCATTTGTAAAAAATATTGCAATATATGTACATTTCCAGAAAGGAAATCCTTCTGCGTTTATAAGACCAAGTTCATGGAAATCGCTTCACAATTGATGAAGTAATGGCTGCTCAAAGCAATGCACCCTATTTTCGGGTCATTTTGAGTTGAATACCTTGTTTTATATATAGATTTTATAGTAAAATATATGTTTTCAGAGAAACGAGTTTTCCTTATAATTTGATTATTTTTCATTAAAAATGTTGTTTTTACTAATTAATATCATAGCCACACGCTCACCACATGTGTATTGGATAACTTCAATTGAGTTTATATTTATTTTGAGTTAATCCCCACATTCCTGAATATGGGTCACCACATGTCCGTTATTCACTAAATCACGAGTTGCAGCTTTCATGCTTATTTTATAAGGTACGCATCAATTTGGTTTATGAGCATTCTTACTTTTGTAAAGGACTCATTATACTAAAATATTACATCAATGGACATTATGTTTACCTAACAAAATCTGCAAAATTCAAGAAACCATACGTCTGCACGTTTCCTGTCGTCACAAAAACTGTGCGTACATAACGTGATCTTGTTTTGCGTTCGAAAAAAGAAACAGTTATAAACATTGACACACGTCAACAAAAAAAATGAATCAACTTAAAAATGATAGGCTTGTTGTATTTTATTCATAGAAAACTATAAATCTTAACATAAATAAAAGTATTTTGCAAAAAAACGTTTAACCTATCCGTTACTCACTAAAATCCGCTATACACCAATCGACTGTATGAATTGAAGTCTACCATATATGCAGACCTTCGCATTGTTAAGCAGGGACCGATTAAAAAGAGCATAGTAGTATATGCATAAATGTATATATGTTGCTTGGTATAAAGTTTTTATCGTGATATGCAATCATAATAAACTATGTCTTACATTGAGAAACCAATCTGCGCTTTTGTGTTTAACAATTACCAAACTAGCGTTTGTCCATAGATGCTACTCGTACGTTTGAATATGCAGTACGTAACAAGTGAATGCTATTACATGCTATCTGTAAGTTTGAGTCTATTAAAGTTCTTTTACGACTTACCACAAATTATGAGAACATATTAATATGGTTAAATATTTCATGGATATTTAAAGTGAGTATGTTCGATTTTTACATGTGTTAAATTGTAATATATTGATAAAAATATGTTGCAATAAAGCAAAATATGCAAGAAAAATTATACATTGAAGACGAATTTCATAAAATGCAGCAAAGACAAGTTAGCGCTGGTTAAAGGGACTTGTTCACACTTAAATTGCGCTTTTTTTTAAGTTTTTCATTTAATGCTTTAAATTGATAAATTTAAACATGGAAATAACGTGCTCCAGTATAAAACAAAAATAAAGTTAAAATAGGAAAGAAAAAAGTAAGCCGCACCAAGGCTCGAACCACTAACCCTTGGATCGGTTTTTCCCCGACTAAATATAGATTTTAAATATTAATTTAAATACAAACACGCATTGTGACAACAACAACAACAACAACAAATATGGCGTAATTTGTATCGTCAAACACGGAAGAAGAAGGTAAAATATGTTTTTATTATTGTTAATCTCAATAGTGCGTACGATTTTTTATAAAAGTAGGTTAAAAATAGATCAAATGATTCGTTTTCGTTACATAAGTATATGCATATACATCACAGAACGCGTAAATACTCATTCTCTCGTTTACAGACAGAGACCAAAATTAAAAGCCAAGTTGAATACAGAATACACGTAAGTATTCGCGCAAATAAATTAAATTTATCATCAGCTTGGAGTACTGAGATCATTTAAACATTACAGTATCTTTTTACACTCCTCATAATTGACAACTTTATTTGTTGCCAGGCAAATCAAGATGCTGTGCATTTATTGACATATTCATTATTTTGTGTTATATGACAATGAAATTTATTATTCACTAAAATGCATTTGAATGGTACTGGTAGTTAATTAATTTAAACCCAAAACTCATAATTAATGTATTAAAATCAGTTTCTTCTGCACAGCTATTTTATAAATAAACTGAATAACCAAAATATTTTTGGAAAATAGTGACACAGATTTTTAATTCATGGCATCAAATGCATGTAGCGGGCGCCAGACAACTCGCCCCAATACCAACTTGCCCCAAAACAAACTTGCACCAAACATATGGTAACTCGCTCCAACCAAAAGACAACTCATTCCAATTTATTTTCGTGCATCTTATTGTTTCTTTATTTAGAGTATTTTATCTTCATATTCTTTGTTAAGTTAGCGAGGCACGTATATATTTTAATAAATGTGTATTTCAACAGTACATTGTATTTTGAATAAATCAAAAACAGGTCACCTGAAATGCATGTATATTATATTTGTAAAAGCCAAAAATATGCTGTATATTCCTCTTTTTTCAATTGTTTTGAATATCCTCAAGATTTGATTTTCTGAATGTTGAAGAAAACTTATAAGATAATAATACCAGATATTTACAATTCACTTTTTTAATAGAGATCATAAATAGTTTTAAAAAGTGGTTTAAATTGTGTATTTACTTGTTCAATATGATACAACCATAATTAAACCAAGACGTTGATGAAGAAGAGATCACTGGATTTTGTCACTTCTGTGCATCAAACAGAAAAGGTATACTTATAAAGCTGCATTTTTTATGTTGATTTCATTTGAGAATATTGAAATAATTTGTAGATAATGTTTTCAGATATGCAGACTAGTTGTGGTTTCATTGAAAAGAATCTATGTTTTTTCATAATTATCTTGAATGGAAACAGAAAGAACCACAGTTCAACGCACTTATTGTTGATATATAAAACAAGTCTTAGTATGTAAAACTTCATCAACTTTAACACCTTATGCCAGTGATGAATCTGATAAGCCAGTGCGTACTGGCATAGAAAAAAGGAAGCAAGAACCTGGCAAAGAGAGTATTGGGTTGCTACATGAGCAAAGAATTTTAAATAATGATCCTACACTACACTAGGCTTAATATTGAAATTTTACACACAAAAACTGACAGGAATGTTTAAAAATGGTGTCATGAAAAATAAAAAAAATCTATATGTACATGTCGCTACATCTTATGTTCAAAACAATTATTGTATGCAGAAATGTCTTTTCTAGGATACCATAGACCACCTTACTTATACGGAAGCATAGGAGCTGTTGAAGGAAATTGCTGCCAGACAGCCAGAGTTATCCCTGACAGCCTGTCCTGGACCAGCTTGGACCATCCTCAAGGTAACCATGATGGTGTGTTTGCAAGAATTTTCCATTTGGTGGACCATGATGAAGACCAGCTTTGTTGTTGCATGGCCTCCCAATACTGTACAAGCCAGAGACCAGTATGTTTACTGTTGTTGAATATGACCCATTTTTCATGTTTTTTTTTCTGTGGGCCTGTTTAACAGAATTAATAATGCACTTTATCTATTTCAAATATTTTATTTTTCTGTGGGACTGTTTAACGGAATTAGTAATGAATTTTATCGTTATCAAATATTGTTGCTTGTAATATGAATATAGAACACGTAAAACTAATCATGTAATTGTCTCAGCTTAAAATCAAAAGTGTAGAAAAGTTAACTCATTTACTGTCAAAACAGTGGCGATTGCGTTCCTGCATCTTAAAAATTGGACAATATAACTATAACTATATATATATATAGTTATATATATATAGTTATAGTTATAGTTATATTGTCCAATTTTTAAGATGCAGGAACGCAATCGCCACTGTTTTGTTTCTTATATAACTATATATAGTTATATATATAGTTATATAAGTAAAATGTAATAATCCAGATTGTGAATATTATATAATAAAAGTAAAAACACGTGTCTGGGATTTTAAGTATATATTGATTTAGCAAACGCGTTTCGCATAGCTCATCAGGGCATAATACAATATATTACAACGTCAAAATGTCATGGATGGAGATAATATTACAACAATTAATATTATTACAATTTTTACTTTTATTATA